>CAIGRS010147563.1:0-15453 GCA_903798395.1 Fraxinus floribunda
GTAGGACTTATGTATTGTTCCCTACCAAGAACTTGGCTAAACTGCAAACCAAATTTCCAATCCCATCAACTGGGTCAAATATGCAAAATAAATTTCAGATTACCTACAAACTGCAAACCAAATTTTCAATCTCATGAACTAGACATATACCAAACCAAATTCCCAAATTACCTCTTATAACCAAAAGTTTAAAGAAAACTTTAAACAAGCTTAAGAGGAGAAAGACTTTTTTTTTTTTTTTTTTTTTTCGGCCAGGTGTAAAAAATTCAGTACAAATAAATTATTCTTTTTTTTTTTTTTATTCATATAGCAAGTAACAATTCACATATATAAAGTAAAAAAGGCAAGCCTGTTTGCACATACACAAACAAAAACTAGCCAGATTTTCTCATTCTTGATTCCGTTAAAACTATTAATTAAAAAGTGGGAAGATGGAAGATCTTTACCCAAAATTGATAGACCTATTAAACATCCTGCTTTTTCTTCCTGAAAACATAAACATCAGTCTCCTCGTAAGCGTAGTCCGGGTGCAAATGCTCGTGTGGGATCTTCTCCACCTCGAAAACTGTCCCTCACATTTCCCAGAACAATTTATGAGCCTCCGATGACCTCAGCTGGTAACCCAATAAAACGACACCGTCATCTGACACTAAACTTTCATTGCCCTAATTAACGGCGCCACCGTCTCCTCCAAATAAACCACGTCCGTCACAATTACAAAATCAAAAGGTGGGCCTAATGCCTGAATCTGCTCCTCTTTCACCCAATAACAAACAAAAGCCAAAACAACGTAAACTATAACCAGGAGTAGGAATATCAATGCAAAAGAACAAAAACATATTGCTAGCCGGACGAGCGGCTCAAGGTCGCTCGTCAGGAACGAAATTCAAAGGTTATGTACTACAGCTCTGATACCATGTTAAATAATTCAAAGAAAAGAAAGAAAAAAGGGAGGTTGGGGTTTTATTAATTCTGCATAATGAAAAGCGAATCCAAAACCTAAATATAAAGAGACTATACATAGTCTAAAATAAAGGAAACTAAAAAGACTATTCTACCCTTAATAAACAATAAAACAAAATAAGACTCTATTTGTTAACAAATGTAATTTCAAGATTCAAAATTAATGTGAAAAGATGACATCTGCTATAGTGTAAAAAAAATAATGTAAAAAGCAATGTACATATAGCATGACGAGTGAAATAACTTGGTGGGTGAGTGGGGTGGGGTTGGTTTGAATTCGTTCACCTATTTCCTTGACTCCAGCAAAAATTACTGACCTTTTCGTTTACGACAAGAAAAGGAATAGTCAGTGGGTACAAGGTTTGGGTCACTTGCAATATTAATTGACCCATATGTAAGCTAACAGTATATTTGGTTGAGTTTAAAAATAGGTAAATTTCATCCACAGTCACTGAACTTTCACTCAAAGTTAAATTGAGTCATTATTTGGGGTAGTGAATGTCAATTTAGTTTTGCAATATTTCTTCAACAACCATCTCTCATAATAACAGAATTGCTTAGTTGGTAATTGTATTGTAATTGATCCTCCATGCATCGTTAGGTGGAACCCTACGTGTGTATTTTTAGTTTTAAGACTTTTTTGACGATAAATTGACAAGTGAAACTTAAAACTAAACTACGGTTCATGTCCAATTTGAATTTAAGTTGATCACACAAATAATTATTAAAATTTTACTAAAAGTTCAATAATTGTAAATAAAATTCGCTCTTTAAAAACGTCTAATTAGTTGTTTTTGTTTGACAACAACATCACACGTAATATTGTCTAAACTAATAACTAGTAATCTTCTTTCAAACTTTAAGTCTTATACGCTCGTTGTCCGATTCTCTATCTTAGACGGTGTTTTTTATTTAATTGAAAGCAGTGAGGAAATTCCAATTGAACCTAGCTACTAGTTGATTGTGGGAACAACATTACTCTCAAACACCTACAAGCTTTGCTCACTTTATTTTGTGTTGATTGCTAAGAATTATTTTTATTTCTTTTTTGTCATTATTTCACCTACTAGTGATCGAAAACTATGGAAAAGATTATGTTGTTTCTCTGTAAGTTTCAAAGCCTCTTCAAAGAAAGGGTAAATTTGTCACTAGACATTCAAAGAATCAATTGGGTCATTAAAATTCAATTTAATTTAAACTTTCACTACTTTGTCACATTTCATCACTTATCTTGAAGGAAATTGTTTTGTTGACAATACCTTCCACGACATTGGAATGGAGAAACCAAAAAAATAAAAAAAGAAAAAAAGAGAGAGTTACGGCAACGTGCTTAGAATTAAACTTAAAACTTGTATAATATTAAATTGACATCCACATAGGGATCACATTTAAGATTCGTAGCAGTATGAATGACGGTCAATTAAGTAATTTTCATGTTTAATGGAGTGGTGTTTAGTAATCCAATTTAAGGTGTAATAATCTATTTGAAATTTTGTTCAAAGTTCAGTAACTGCAAACGAAATTTACCATCAAAATACATTTTTCCTTTTAGCATTGATATTCGTCGCCACTTACAAAGAATGTAAAGAAACTTTTTTAAAAATAAAATCTTCAAATAGTGAAGAATTTTACCCACAAAATGGAGGGAAAGAATGTCAACTCAAACAAGTCATGAAGTGAAATGGTGGAGCAGTTTCCAACCCAACAAGTACTTTTCAAACCATAAAATAACTACCGAAAAGGTAATAAGCAAACTGTCACTTCACCTTCATCATCAAACACTTGTAGCTAAATAAAAAAGAAAAAAAAAATTTAATTTTTTTCATTTTTTTCACAATTGATCATCAGCTCTTTGTTTCTCCAAGAACTAAAGATGTTTGATATCCTTTTTGGATGGAGAAAAGCTTCTAAATGGTAAATGAGAATTTTGTTATGCTAATTCTGTTGTGTAATTCAAGGTTTCAATGTAATGATTTCATATGGTTTTTCCTCAGCAAGAAACTTATACGAAGGGTTCAGTGTCGTCTGAAACTGCTCAAGAACAAGAGGAGTTGTATTGTGAAGCAGTTGCGCAAGGATGTGGCCGAGCTTCTTCGACATGGGCATGAAAAAAGTGCCTTCGACAGGGTAATTCATTATAATTTTTACTTTATAAACTCATCGTTTCTTGATTGTGTATGATCTTATTTCTGCTATCGGTTTACTTGGAAGGAATTGAATTCTCTGCTTATATGAACTTATTAGCTATATCAGAAAGAGGAAGTGCTTGCCTTATCCCAGCGTACTTCAAAGTAAACTATAAAGAAATCGACTACCTAAGTGACAACTTAAGTGAAGTCACAAGTAATTTCACATTTGTATTGTAATTTATAGAAATCGAAATTTTTGAGATGGTGTTAACCAGAAGATTTTCCTTGTTTCGTAGTCTCGACTCATATTTTGCAATGAAATTTTCAGGTTGAGCAGCTACTGAAAGATGAAAGTATGGTGGAAGTATATGATCTGATTGAGAACTTTTGTGAATGTATAATTAAAAATCTTGGCTACATGCGAAAACACAAGTATGTTTTGCTATATCAATTCAATCTCATCCTCGTGTGGATTATGACTAAATGGACTGTTATTGGTTACTTTCATAGGGACTGTCCGAATGAAATTAATGAAGCAGTGTCGACTCTCATTTTTGCATCGGCAAGATTTGGCGATCTACCAGAACTTTTATCCATTAGGAAACTCTTTCAAGAGCGTTATGGTCAGAGATTCGCAAGTGCTGCTCTTGAATTACACCACGGAAATTTTGTGAATCATCAGGTTGTCTACTTGAATCGATGTAATTTGTTTATATAGTTGTACATGTATTTAACAATAATTGTAACTGCTTGAATTTATTGAATCATTTAATTGCAGATTAGAGAGAGCTTTTCCATACAAAATGTGCCAGATGAAGTGAAGTTCGACCTGTTAGATGAAATTGGTAGGACTATTGTTGAGCCAGGGCTGCTGTTGCTTGAATACAAACCTGAGTATCAAGAAAAATCAGAAACCAAACCTATAGGAAATAAGATATCGAGTAGTGATGTTCAGAAACATAATGACGATGATTGCCTTGAAATGCCCGTTTCCAACATTGAAGAGACGCAAGGAAAAATTGTAAACATTGATCTGTCATCCAAGAAGCAAACAATTTTGAAAACTCAGTGTGATTCTTACAAGTTTACAGCAGTCCAAAACTCGGCGCACATTATAGAAGAGAAACTAGTCAAATCTTTACAGCATAATGATATGGTTAAATTTACAGTTTCAGAGTTTATTGGTGAAACTAACGGTGGAGGCATGGCAGACGAGTCTTCATCAGAAACTTCAGTTCGACTACCAGAAGAAATGATATATCTTGATGATATTGAGGAATTTGTGTCTCCATTGAGCAAAGACCGAAATTGCCAAGATCAAAGATTATTCGTGTTCAAATCATCTGCCATTGCCTTGAAACCGAAAGTAGATTATGCTATCGAGAATGATCTCAAGGCAAAAATCATTCCTCATAATGGCAAGGTATCAACGAAGTCGAGGAAAAGTAGGAAGGCAGGTGGAAAAAGATTGAGAAGATCAGTTTCAATAGAGAACAGAGATGTGAACGATGTTGAATATGCAAGTTACTACTACACTGAGAGATTATCAAATTACAAGACGAAATCTCTTAATCGGAGAAAGCATCAGAAGAAGATTTTAGTCGAGGACAAGAATGGAGGTCAAGAAAATGAGAAGCATACTTGCTCTGTCAAAGTCAAGAGCAGCTTAAGTTTTGTCAAGTACAGAGAGAGAGAACTGAGATGTAGAGAAACCGCAACCTCCAAGGTTTTTACAATGCGTAGTCTATACGAAGAAAGGGATGAGCAACCCCATTTAAGGGCAATGAGTATGCCTTTTGAAAGGCCTAAAGAGAATGTTTTAAGGTCAAAGTCATTCCCACTTCAACAAACGAATGGATCGTCTTGTTATCGCCATATCCACCCAAAGCTTCCAGACTATGATGAACTAGCAGCCAAATTCATGGCTCTCAAAAAAGCAAATTTCCAACCAATTTGATCTGTATTTTTTCTTAACAGCTCTTTCTTTTTGTATTTACTTAATAGGAAATCCAAGGCTTAATTTTCCATATGTGATGTAGCTGGACAAAGAATTGTGTAGGATAAATATTAGTTGATGATACTTTTTTCTAAACAAAGTAAGAAGACTTATCGTCTGTGACTCGGATAGCACAATGTCCTAAAGTGAAATTATCTGTCGTTAATAATGCAATATATTTGGACAATCACTTTGAGGATATAACGATCAAATCACTTTTGCAGCAATCATAAGCAATTCCCAGAATCACGAGTTTCACTTGAGAACAATATTTGAACAAAATTTTTAGAATCAATTATTTCTATGTTTAAAAGATGAAAATGAGATGTATATATAGCCCCAAAATATAACTTCCATCATTAGTTCGAAATTAATAAAATAAAACTCTTGATTTTATTATTCCTTTTAGAATTTAATTAAAAAAAGTTGTGGTTTTTTTTTTGGTTTCAGTAAATAATCCTATAATTGTCTCAACTGCTATATTTTAATGGCTAGTTGACCAAAAAAATCGGAAAAATATTTAAAAGAATAATAAATTTATTTGTTAAAGAAACCAAAAACAAAACAATAGAGACTTTTAAATATTCATGTTAAATGTGATTTGAAAGAATGGTAAATAGCTCAAAGCGTATCTACATTTCAATGTCATTATGTAAAATGTCCATACCTTTCATTTTTTGATATTTTCATCCCTACCTTCCACCATTCATTGCGCAAAAGGTCATTTTCAATCATTTTTTCAATAAAATGACGATTTTACCCTTCTACTCAAATGAAACTAAAAGAAAAGAAAAAATAAATAACTAATTGCAATCATAGTCCCAAGTTTTTCAAAATATTACAGATAAGTCCTAAAATATCCACCACCACCACTTTCACAACCCCACCAAGCCGCCACCTATAGATCCACATAGGGTGACATTCTGGCCACTATACCCGTCGGACTCCATCACCACTAGCCTCGCTTCACTCTCCCTAACATCCCCTCCCACAGTATTGATCACAAAATCTATCAAGAAATGGACACATTTGCAGCCTAAAATACCAAACTGTCGTATACAACTCTTCACGGCAACCCCACTTTCGACGCCACCCAAGATCGTGCACTACCACGGACGGTTACCCCTAACCTCGACAAACCTATACATGGACTGACATCAATCAAACATACCTCAAGTTATTCTACTGTAATCTAGACATTAGACAGTGGCGACATCCATTTTTGCCAAAAACTCTTCTCCTTCAATTCATAAATTCCACAACACTAAATTCTCAAATTGACATCAATCGAACCATTAACAAACTCAAATGACAATGGGTATGAATTTAATCGACCCAATTATCCCCCCAACCATTTCAATTTCTGGTCCAAAACTCTCCACGGGCGCGATGCACGGAGAGAGTTGTCTTGCAAAAATTGATGGATTCTAAGTGCTCTAATCTTCAAATTCGCGTAGGGGAGCACGGTGGGGGAGTGAAGTCAGGTTGGTGGTGGTGGAGTTTAGTGGGCATGATGGCCGAAAGATGGTGCTAGATCTATAGATGGCGGCTTGGTAGGTTGTGAAAGTGGTGGTGGTGGAAAATTTATGATTCTTTGTAATTTTTAAAAAATTGAAGGACTATAGTTACAGTTGGTTATTCATCTTTTTCTTTTTGTTTTATTTGAATATGAAGGTAAAATCGTCTTTTATTGAAAAAAAATGGATAAAAATGACATTTTGCCCAATAAAGGTAGAAGGTAGATGTGAAAATGCCAAAAAAATGAAAGGTATGAACGTATTGCCCAATGACATGGAAAAATAGGAATGTTTAGTGTATTTACCCTTTAAGAAATTGAGGGAATTACACCACATACTTATTTTATATAAAATATTCAAAATTTACCACACATATTTTTTTATTTCTATTAATACTCTAATATATAAATAAAATTGATATTTCGTACTCCTAAAATTAATACAATCACCGTCTATTCCTCCATTCACAACACACATATTTCCCTTCCATAAATTGAAATCCTAAAATTCCTCCAATTACCTTCTTCTATCTCTCAAAAAAATAAAAAATAATTAGCTTAACTCTATAAACCCCAGGTAAATGATCTATAATTCTCCTGAATTTTCTTCTATATGTAACATTGAAGAACCCCTAATGATATATCATTTTATATTATTTTTCAATTCCTGTAAGAAATTTCAATTTCAAGGAATAAAACTAATCGCAAAGATATCGACTGAAGAAATTTCACGATGAATTTGATTTAACAATAAAAGGAGTTCTTGAAAGAGTAGAGATATTGAGGAAAGAGGTCGAGAGGGACGGAATTCGACTAGTGATTTTGATGAAGAAAAAGTTCGATTTCTTTAGAAGTACGGATAAACTTGGAAAACAAAATAACGTGATTTATAATACCTCTAATTCTTGAGCAAATATGGATTTATTCGTTTGTCATTTTCACATAACGTGATAAAAACCACTTTATTTTGTGTTTTTACTGATAATATTTATATGTATTGTACAAGTTCATGATTTTTCTTAGACGTATTACAGTTTAGCAAATGTGTTTTAATCAAATTTCATCACATCACGCTTCGTAATATGCCTCACAATATAATGCATGCATTCTATTTGAACGTGCAGTTTATTTGCCTCATTATATATTATTGGATATTGTTCAAATTAACAATGAGGGGTAATTTTGGAAATGATAAACCATGAAAAAAAAAACAAAATGAGAACAAAAAGCGGTGGAGGCTGAAAAATAGCCTAGGCGATCGCTCAGGCTTAAGGCAAGGTGATCGCCGGGCCTTGTGTTACAATTATAGAGGCCAATTTATTAAACTAGACAATCACTCAATACAAATTTTGTTATCGTTGGCTTTTGAATTCTAACGTCCTTTTGAATGGTTTCACGCATTTTTGGCTTGATTTTTGCATATTTTCGTGTGTGCATGTTTAGTATTTAATATATGAATGATTTTCATGTTGAAAAATATATCATAAATATCAAATGCATTCATCAACATCCAAAACCAAAGATTAAACCTAGTTTTAAATATTGTTCTTCAAAGTTCATTTTCCAAATTTTGTTTGTTGAATTCATACATTGATTAAGGTTTGTTTACTCTTGTAAACTATTTGCCATTGAAACTTTCAAACACTTATCCTTGTCACTGGCAAGTATCGTTTGAGGACAACGATTCATAATCATGTTCGAACCTTCCATTTTGATAAAATTCTTGTTGCTGATTTTTCTTGTTCTTCATCAACTTTTCCCAACAATCTCGAACGATATTTTCAACATGGAGAATGAGACAACCATGGCTATGATAATGATAATGAATCAAGACCTTGTGACATATTCGACGGGTCGAACTTTATAAAATGGAAGGAGAAGTTGAAGTTTCTTTTTGCAACCTTGAAGATCTTTTATATCTTAGATCTAGACGTGAAGCTATTGCCAGAACCGACCCCAAATGACACCAACAAAACAAGGGTAAAAAGGAAGAATGGAGAAGAAGATGAATTGATATGTAAAGGACATACTCTGAATGTTGTCTCCGATAAGCTCTATGATCCCTACACAAATAACATCTCGTCAAATGAGATATGAGAATCCTTAGAAACCAAATACAAGGCCGATGAGGAAGGTACCAAAAAGTTTCTCATTTTTAAATATTTTGATTTCAATTTTTCGGATAACTTGTCATTGTTACGACAGTACTTGAGTTGCAAGCTATTGTCAATGGCTGTGAAAATTGATATTCTCGATACCTTTCAAGTTGGTGCAATCATTGCAAAATTGCCATCTTCATGGAAAACTTGTAGGAAGAAAATTCTTTATAGTTCCCAAGATTATCCTTTAGAAGAGATTCAAAAGCATTTTCGCATAGAGGAAGAGTCAATGGCACAAGATGGGAATAAACATTCTCATGAGGACACTTCTAAAACCTATGTCGTGGATCAACCAAACAAATATAATAAGGATTCCAAGCAAAGAAAATTCTCAAACCCTAACAAAATAACAAGAATAGTAAGAAATTCAAAATTTCTTGAATTCAAACATTGTGCTCGGAACTTTAGACATCGCAAACAACCAACGCAAAAAGGTAAAGTGAACTCCATTGATAACATCATTGCTACCGTGAGCATTGTGAATTCGGTCAAAGAAAGTGTTTAGGATGGTGTTATGATACTTGTATTACCATGCACGTGTGCTATGATATATTCTTTTTCAAAATCTATCAAGAAGTGGAGATGAACACATTCAAATGGGGAATGAAGTTCAATCAAAGGAATTTGGCAAAGGAAACATAAATTTACCCATCTGGCAAAAATATCACATTAATAAATGTATTGCATGTACCGAATATGAATAGTAATATTGTAAGTGGTGATTTGTTAGGAAAATCGGGAATTAAGTCAACATATGTGTGGGGAAAACTTATACTTTCTTGGAATGGTATAGCAATTGGAAAAGTCTATTCTAGTGATAGAATGGTCAGATTTTGTACTACTGACAATAATATCAATAAAATTACAAATTTGAATTATGTTGTTGAGCCTATGTCTTTATGACACGATGGACTAAGACGTGTTATCTTTTCTACTTTAAAAAGAATTATTAAAATCAGAATGATTTCATGTGAAAATATAAAATGTAATAATTGTGAATTATGTGTTAAGTCTAAAATGATTAAAAAAAACATTTTTTTATAATGTTCAAAAGAAATCTAATTTGCTAGACTTAATTCATTCCGATATATATGAATTAAATAAAATGTTAACTAGATGAGGTAATAGATATTTCATAACAATCATAGATGATCGTTTTAGGTTTTGCCATATCTACTTGATAAAACATAAGGATGAAGGATTTAACATGTTTAAGATATACAAAGTCGAAGTAGAAAATCAATTAAATAGAAAGATTTAAATTCTTAGAAGTGATAGGGAAAGTGAATACTTCTCTAGTGAATTTAATCTTTTTGTACTCGTTTTATATTTGAACAAGTATAGGATTGTTCGATATTGTTCAAATTAACAATGAGTGGTTTTGGAAGTGATGGAAGTGATCAACCATGAGAAAAACAAGCGAAAACGAAACGCGCTCGGCCTTGTATTGCAATTACAAAGGCCAATTTACTAAATAGGTCGATCACCAAATTTTGTACTGGACGATTGCCCAGTACAAATTTTGTTACCATTAGCTTTTGAAATTTAGCGTTGTTTTGAAGGGTTTCACACCTTTTGGCTTAGTTTTTGTACATTTTCGTGCATGGAGGGTGTAATATTATATATATAGATAGTTTTCATGTTGGAAAATATATCACAAACATCAAATTCATTCATTTACATACAAAATAAAGATTAAACTCGTTTTATATATTTTTCTTCAAAGTTCTTTTTCAAGTTTTGTTTGCTTATTTCAAACTTTGATTAATGTTTGCTTACTCCTACAAACTATTAGTCATTGAAGTGTTCAACACTTATTCCGGTGGCGGCAAATATCGTTTGAGGACATCGATTCACAATCGTGTTCCAACCTTTCATTTTGGCAAAATTCTTGTTGATGGTTTTCTTGTTCTTAATCAACTCTCAACTTATATCATGCATTTGATATATGCAAATGTCGTATCCTAATAAGGAATAATCATTTTATATCTTTGACTAATGTGCATGTTCAAAAAGTAAAGAGCTAAAAATATGTCTTGGACAAATCTAATTTATCATTCATCTTTTTCACTCGTTTTTAATGTATACAAGTTTACAAGTAATATTATATCGAATCAAACGACATTTCCATACCACAAATAAATATGAAGTAGTAGTCTTCTTGCTTTGGTTGAATTAGGCTTCTAAATGCTTTACTTTCATGAATATCAACTTCTTCTTTTTTTGATCGATAAATAAAATTTTATAAAGATCAAAAGTTATGAACAAATACTCTAGGCATACCTGGGCTTACAAACTTCAAAGATGCACCAATGATATCAATCTAGATGCCCCGTGCTAAAGATTCATAATGAAGCAAAAACATGAGGATACAAACAAAACATAACTTTTGTACACCCGTGTTTTGATTCGTTGAACTATGCTATTGGGATATGGTCTTAGATCTTCAAAGATCTTCTTGTTTCTAGTTGTCCAGCTATGATAAATAGTGTTTACCAACGCAACTTTCTTGGTCTTACATTGCTAAGATGTTCCATGTCCTTCCTTCTTGATCCATTTCAAAGCACTTGTATTGTAGACATGACTCTAGTGATCTCGAGCCAATTTCTGATTTTTCCCCAAATTTCCATGCTCATGCTACATTGAAACAAAAGGTGCTGGCCTAATTCGGTTGCAACTTGAAAAAACATGCACCTATTGTCGATCTCCATGTATTGTAGTCGATCTTTGGTAAGGAGCTTAGTTTTTGCATTGAGCCGTAGGATAAAGGAATTTTTTAGAGTAATGCATGAGCTCCAAACAACCTTTGCCTAGATAGTTGGTGTTCCCTTCGGTCGAAAATAATCATAAGCTTTAGCAATGTTTATATTTTCCCCTTGGATCTAATCTGAAGATTTTTGGCAGGCAGCATAAGTTGACCCTTCAATATCCTTAAAGCATTTCGTTATGGACAGTATCTTATTGAGTAATGGTGAATCATCCTTCTTGGATGATCATTCCCATATTGATGCCCCCTCTAAGATACAGATGATTGACCCACCTTACCCAAAGTGTTTTTCTTGGCATGTATGTTCCAAAGCGACTTGGCTAATAGTGCATTATTCCAACATTTAACGTCTCTAAATCTCAATCCTCCCTCGCTTTTGGGGAGATAAACATCAAACCATGCAACTAGCAGTTTTTTGGAATTCCAAAAGCATTCAACTCCTTGTAAAATCGATCTCACCAATTCAGCCCTACCATCATAAGATAATGAAGTGCTTGTCCATACATGTATGTATGTATGCAGGGATTTTATGCAAAAAGGAGCATGGTGGGTGACTTTCAATTTTTCTACAACTAATTGAATTCTCAAATATCTGAACGGCATGGAACCTCTCGGCATGTTCACTAACTCTTGGGTGATATCCAAGTCTTGACAATGAATTCCAGCAGTGAATATGTTGGATTTATTTTCATTTATTCGAAGTCCCAAACAATCTCCAAAATTGGTCAAACAATCTATCATTATGTGCATCGAAATAATGTCACCTCTAGCAAACAACATCAAATCATAAGCATAGAAATAATGGTTCATCTAGCAAACAACATCAAATCATCCGCGAAAGCCAAATGTGTGATTTTCAAGAGCTCACACTTCGGATGATAAGTATTGTTTGTAGCTACTTTCAAAGATCTTAAAAAATATTTGAGACAATTCACAAATAAGAATGGTGATGAAGGATCACCTTACCGTAGGCCCCTTTTACCTTTGAAAAACATGTGCTTGCTACCATTATTTGCAATTGAGAATGAGGGGGTTGAGATGCAAGCCATCGCTCATTTAATAAATCTTTATCAAAATCCCATTCCCTCCAAAATTGATTTCAAAAATTCCCAGTTTACGAAATCATATGCCTTTCGAAGATCTATTTTGAGGAGGCATCGTGACGATACTCTTTTCCTACTGTATTGTCTTAATAGTTCCTATGCAAGATGTACATTTTCAACCAAGCTCCTTCCCTCCACAAAGTTGTCTATGATTGGTCAACGATGGAACCAAGAATAGGCGCTAATCTGTTAGACAAGGTTTTTGTAATCGTCTTATAAACCACATTGTAGCATGAAATAAGCGTGAAATCCCTGACTGTGGATAAGTGCCTGCCTTTCGAAATCAAAGCTATGACTACGTGATTAATTTGTTTAACCATCGAGCTGGATATAAAGAATTCAGTAATAGTATCAACAAAATCATACGCATCCTTAATCTCATGCAAAGAAATATCCCTAACAAGGAATTTTGCATGTTTCAAAGAGAGTAATGGCCCTTCACCAAAAATATTCCGATCGATGGGATCACATGTAATATTTGTCCCAAGCAAGTTTTGACAGTAGCTTATAAATACAAATGTCACCTCCATTTGGGAATTCGTAGGAGTCCCATCCTTCTTAATTACAGCAGCAATGAAATTCCGTTTCTCATTTCTTTTAACCGAAGAGTGGAAGATTTTTATTGTCGGAATTCTCAAATTTGAACACGAGCCATCCACTTTGATGTACAAAGTATTGGTACTTGACTCTCCATTGATCACACATTTGCAAAAGGGATATTTTACCCGAGAACCACCCAGCAAGTACCCCACCAAACAATAGCCCCATGTTGTTTGATCGTCATCAATTTCATCTTCACCGAAAACCAACATTTCCAGTAGGTTTTCGTAGGTTTTGAGCTTGAATCCATTTTCGAGCTTACGATTTTCCTTAAGTAAATTGGCCCACGGAGCTTTGATTGCATCAAATTTGTTTTCTTGAACAATAGTAGACCTGATGTACTGCATTAGAGCCTTCCTCCGATGTTATACCCTCATCACCAAATGTTTGGGACACACTTGGTGATTTCGAATTAGCATGGTCAAATTCCTCCTAGAAGATCTTAGTAGAATCCAAGAATTTGCATGAAGACTCGTCATCATCATTTCCTTGTGCTGGAAGTTCGTTTGACTTGGATCCAGCCACAATTGGTAAGTCTCTCAAATTTTTACCAAGTGCTGGAAATTCGCCTTGAATTAAGACATCCAACCCACTATTGGGCTCCTTACCAAGTATAGTATTTGGTAACTTACCATCCTAATTTGATGCCTTTCCAAGTGTAGGACTTGGTAACTTACCAAATGCAATTGGTAACCTCCCACCGTTATGGCTATTTGACTTCTTCCCCCATATGATTCAAAATGGAAAAAAACGAAAATCTTGCAATACTAGACTAGAATCTTACACTTTCCAAAAAAAAAAGCTTTCCGGCGCCACCTAGATTCCGACACCCCTTGTTTGGAACCTGCAGAAAAAGCAATAATTATGAAATTTAGTGCTATAGATTGAATCCGTACAACCAAGAATTGGAAGAACTTCAAGAACTTTTGCACCTAGTAGAGCAAAATGAATTTTTCCAAGTAGAATGCCAAAAATTGATCCAAAACCAGACACCTTAACAAGATCTTGACTTGAATTAGACTTTTCAAAGTATTGGTACTTGACTCCCCATTGATCACACATTTGCAAGATGGCTGTTTTATCCAGGAACCATCCAGCAAAGTACCCCACCAAACAGTAGCCCCATACTGTTTGATCGTCATCAATGTCATCTTCATCGAAAACCAATATTTTTGGTAGGTTTTCGCAGGTTTTAAGCTGGAATCTATTTTCGAGCTTATGATTTTCCTTAAGTAAACTGGCCCACGGAGCTTTGATTGCATCAGGTTTGTTTTCTTGAACAAAGTAGGCCTGATGTACTGCATTTGAGCCTTCCTCCGATACTATATCCTCATCACCAAGTGTTTGGGACCCACTTGTTGATTTCGAATTAGCATGTCAAATTCCTCCCAAAAGATCTTAGTAGAATCCAAGAATTTGGATGAAGACTCGTCATCATCATTTCCTTGTGCTGGAAATTCGTTTGACTTGGATCTAGCCCCAATTGGTAAGTCTCCAAAATTTTTACCAAGTGCTGAAAATTCACCTTGAATTAAGACATCCAACCCACTATTGAGCTCCTTACCAAGTATAGTATTTGGTAACTTACCATCCTAATTGGATGCCTTTCCAAGTGTAGGACTTGACCAAATGCAATTGGTAACCTCCCACAGTATCTTGATTTGTAAATATCATTCGAAAATGTGCTCATGAGTGTTGTCTTATTGATTTCTTTTCCAAAAATTCGAAAATTTGCAGTGGAAATCAAGATTGTTAAAATCGTGATTCGGATTGACGATTCAATGAACCATAGGATTAGCAAATCTTGTAGGACTTAAAGAAGCATCACACAAGATTGCAAGTCTGAAGTATTTCAATTTGCTTTAAGCTTCTAAAGCTGTAGGTCAATTCAAACTGAAGGAATAGTTTACACCAAATGTAATTGAATGATTTGATAGTTGTCGTGTACAAATTTTAAAGTTAGAAAAAGACAATTAAATATCGATGAGGAGTATGGTGTGGATAACTCCAATACTAACGAAATTACAACTTTGAAAATAATGATGAAAAACTTCCTAGTCATTTTATTAACCAATCAAATGGTCGTGTAACTTATGTTGTTAACAATGCTGATAGATGTCAATACCCCCCCCCCCCCCCCCCCCCCCCCCCCCCCCCCCCCCCCCCCCCCCCCCCCCCCCCCCCCCCCCCCCCCCCCCCCCCCCCCCCCCCCCCCCCCCC
>CAIGRS010147648.1:0-10236 GCA_903798395.1 Fraxinus floribunda
ATCAAATTATTTATAATCAATTGATGATCTTTGATACATGGATTCTTGAAAAAATAGAACGGATTCAAAAAACAACCATAGGCCATATTTACTTTTTGCTTTTGGTAAACAACGACCCAAATCAATTGAACAACCATATTGATTATTGAAAACTTATTTCTATTGCTTGCAGAGTTGCAGTGCATACTACATAGTGCATACAGAAATGCTCAAAGTCTCAAACCGAAGAATCATTCCACATAATCACATACAAACAGGGTTGGAGAAGCCGAGCAAAAATTATTCAATACGATACCCAAACAGCCGAAAGGTGGGTGAAGCACAGCAAAAAAATGATCAAATAACAAAGTCCAAAGAAGAGATCAGCACAAATTAAAACTTCAATAAGTGAAGAATAGTTGTAAACGAGAGTTCTTACGTGTTTCCCCTTTTTTTTTTTTTGGAGAAATGGAACACTTTTCTTTTGACTCCTTGACACTAATCCTTTTCTTGCAGCCTCCAGGAACCCTTTCAGATAAGATTTAAAATTGGTATAAAAAAGAAACAATGCAGCTTGTCCGTGCGGTGTGTGAGACTGAGATGTTGATTCGAAAATTTATAATTATATAAGTTATACAAACCTGGTGGCTGAAACCTAAATTCGTTTGGTGTTTGTGGAGAAACTGCGCCGTTGATGGGAATTTTTTTCTCCTTGTCTGTCTTCTCAATCTTGCCTTCGTCTTCTCAGTTCTTCTTCTCGAGGAGATTTTTCATTTTTGAACTTTGAAGAAAATGTTAAAGGCTGAATTATTGTTGGGTTGTGGGTTATAAGGCTTTCTTCATGTTTGGGTTGTGGCCTATGGGTTTGGGCACCAAGTTTGGGCTGGGGATTATGTTTAAAAAAAAAAGGGGGAAAGATTGGGCCTCTTGAAATGGGCCTGAAGCGAAGGGGCGCGCCTAGGCGTCCTTAGTAGCTAGGCGTGGCTAGGGACGCCTTGGTGCACATTAAGCAGTCAACATTGTCGTTGACCGCTTAATTCTCGCTTTGGCTCAAAGCGAAGCATTTTTATCACGTTTCGCGCCTAGGGGCGCTTTTTAGAACACTGTGATATGTAGATGCGGGTTATCTCTTTGACACACATAATGTTAAATCACAAACTGGATATGTGTTTACACGTAGATGAATAGCTATATCATGAAAATCTGCAAAGCAATCATTGACAGCAACATCCTCAAATCATTATGAAATTATTGCAATCCACGAAACAGGTCGAGAATATAAGAAACATGACCCATCATATTCAAGTATCATGCGGATTAATTTCAACAAAAAATAGTCCAACAATTTTATATGAAGATAATGCAACTTGCATTGCACAACTCATAGGATGTTATATCAAAAGTGTTATATCAAAAGTGACAGGATGAAGTATATTTCTCCAAAAATATTTCATACACATGAGTTTCGAAAGAATGTCAACATCAATGTTCAACAAATTCGTTCAAGTGACAACGTGGCTGATTTATTTACAAAAGTACGCCAACATCTACATTCAAGAAATGGTTTACAAGATTGAATTGCGTCGACTCAAAGATTTTCAGTGATCAACATTAGATGAGTAGCTGTACTTTTTTTTCTTCACTTAGATTTTATCTCACTAGATTTTCCTAACGAGATTTAATGAGGTAGCATTTATCTTTAATACTCCAAAATAATTGTACTCTTTTTCCTTCGTTTGATTTTTTTGTCCCATTGAATTTTTATCAAATAAGATTTTAATGAGACATATATTTTGTAATGTGTCATTTAAGGAGGAGTATTGTAAATAGTAAGTTATTGACGAATGACAATTGTACTCCTGCAACCCTAAAAATTATTATCATATGTATCCATAATCATTCCCCATAAAAATACAAGGCTTTAGTTCTCATTATAATACACACAAGTCTATTGACTTTTATTCTCTCGTTAAATTTTTAATACATTTTTTTAACCACGTATTATTTAATAAAATAATATTTACATGTAAATCAAACTTTTTTTTTAACCACACATTTTCATAAAAATTACTATTCCAAAATACATTATTTCAAAAATCTCATTATGCTCCCGTTTGGTGGAGATTAAAATCAAATTTTTAGTAGATTTTGATAGAAGTTAATGAAATGTGTGTTTGAAAAGTCGTGAATCCTATAAAATATGTGGTTGAAATTAATTATCGACTTTGATTTAAATTAAAATTCGAATTTTAATTTCCACCGAACAGAGACTATAATGGGCTCAGGTATACCTTCTTCATTTTTATTTTATTTTTAGTATTTTTTAAGCTAGAGGATGTTTTGCTACCACATATCTACTATTTATAGTAAAATACTAAAATCAAGTCATTTCTTGCAAGAAGAGAGTGCTTATCCCATTTTTTTTATTTTTTTTTTGGGTACCCAAGTATCCCAGCTTAGCCAGACTAATTTTCCACTAGCCACCGGCCCCTCAGTAACTGGCGGAGGTAAACCGCAGGTTATGCCCAAGTTNCACCCCTTATACTTCTGACCCCAAGGGAGCCTTCCTCCATGGTTATTACATCACCAAACTGCTCCAACCAATATTGATTATTACATCACTCAGCTGCTCCAACCAGGAATCGAACTCCCCACGCTGAGATTGCAAGCCCAGTAATGCATTTCCTTTGCCAACTTGGATGTGTCCCGGGGGGCGAGAGTGCTTATCCTTTGTCTGTCCGTAGTTTGTCAAGGATTTGAATTGTTCGGAGTAGTGATGGTAATTTGGGAAAATTTTATGGTCTAGATCACCCCTTAAGACACGATGAGGTTTATATGTAGTTTTTTTTTTTCAGTAAATTATAGGATAATTTGGGAAATTGGATAATATGGTAGGTAATCAGTCTAGCAAAAAATAAAAATACATTATTGAATAGTGTTTTGACCTCATTTCAACCATAAATTATTTAATAAAATAATATTACACGCAAATAAAAAAATTTCTTATTTTTTATCCACACGTTTATCATCAATACACTATTCAAAAATGCATTTTTTTTTTTTTTTTACAAAAATGAGGCTCAAACAAGTTCTTAGATTTGGACATAAAAAATTGGACTACGTTGATTTTAAGCAATTTTTAATTTTTTTTTAAATAACTAGACATTTGTAGTGAGGCGGGATTCCTGTCCTGAAATTTTTCCTCCGTTCTGTTGGGTGGGGCGCTATGGGCTCCCGTTTTTCAATTCAAATTGTCAACTGTAAGTAGGTGAATAGGGATCTAGGCTTTGTTTGTTTTTGATTAAAAAAAATAGGTATTTAGCAAATTTTGATAAAAACTTGTGAATTGTGTAGTTAAAATTATGATAAAATTGTGAATTTCACAAAATATATAATTGAAAATAAATTTGAAGAAAAAATAAGTTTTACAAAAGAGGAAATCACACGCGTACTCCTTTTTCAATTTTTCATTTCATTAATAAGATGATAGAATTATTTTTTCAAAAATCAGGTGGACCTACCCCACCCTAACTTTATTTTATTTTCCACCCCCTCTGACCATAATGCGGCTTCTATAACACAAACCCAAAATTTCAACATGCCCATATGGTGTACGTCGATTGACACGGTCATTACCACCTTCTCCGGCACCTCTGTCGCCACCTTCCTCTTCGGCATTGTCACATTCACCTTCCTCTTCGGGCACACGCATATTTATCTATTTAACCCATCTCATCCAAAATCAAATCTCTCATATGCTAAATTCGCGGTTCATTACCTAGTTGGTCACTAAACTCTGAGTGAGGTTTGCATTGAATCACTGAACTTCAAAAGTTTTTCCATTAGTCACTGAACTTTATATAAGTTCCCCATTAATCACTAGTGATAGATGAGATTATATTTTGTAAAGTTTAACGACCGATGGGATTTTTTTTTAAATTCTCAGTGATATGTGATTACATTTATAAAGTTCAGTGACCAACGAGAAAATTTTTGAAGTTCAATGACCAATTTGGTGATTTATCAATCTTTGTATTTTTATAATCTTTTTCTTTCTTTTACTTTATTTCTGTACTTCCATGCCACAATGTTATTCTTCCTAGCATCTTCAAACTTAGAAAAAAATAACATTTATCCCAAGTGTAACCAACAAGAATGTATATTGACTCTCTTGGATCAAAGAGGTCCATACAATTAACTATTAGAAGAAAACCCCTTCAAAATTGATCCCTTCATAGTATTCAACTTTGAAATTTATATACATTTTTAACTAAGAATTTAATAAACTTTTATATTCAAGCGTGTTTAGATGAAAAGATGATCGAAACTGAAATAGCAATGGAAGTGTCATCTATTGATTTTTTACAAATGTAGCCCTCGTTTGGACCCTATTATTCCACCTTATAATAAGAGAAAGAGTAAATAGCACAAAATGTTCATACCTTTTAATGTTGCAAAACGTCCATATCTTTCATTTTTTTGTCATTTTCACCCCCACCTTCCACATTTCATTGCGCAAAAGGTCCATTTCAACAATTTTCTAGATAAAATGACGATTTTTCCCTCATATTCGAATGAAACAAAAGAAAAAAAAAGTAAAAAAAAAAAAAAACTAATTGCAACCATACTTCTAATCTTTTAAAAAACGTATAAACGAATCCTAAATAAATTAGAAAAAAAAATTCATTGGGTGGAGAGATCTCGCAAGGTTAGTGGGCGGAGATTCAGAAATGATTTATTTATTTATGATTCGTTTGTACGTTTTTTAACAGATTGGAAGTATTGTTGCAATTAGTTTTTTATTTTTTCTTTATTCATTTGAATATGATGATAAAATCGTCATTTTATTTGGAAAATTGTTGAAAGTGACTTTTTGCGCAATGAAATGTGGAAAGTATGGGTGAAAATGTCAAAAAATAAAAGATAGTGACGTTCTGCACAATGATATTAAAGGGTAGAAACGTTTTTGCCCTAAGAGAAATAATAATTTTTTGGAAAATGTGGTTAAAAGAAGATTTTTTTTTTTTTAGTTTACGTATATTATTTTACGGTTTTGCTACTGGTACATCAAAGTGTACATCGGGGTGTACACCCACCCGCTTAAATAAAAAAATAATTTATGCAGTGGATCCCACCTCCCATGTGAGGGGGTGTACACCTCGATGTACAAAAATTGATGTACAAGTAGACTTTTTGATTATTTTATTGAATAATGTATAATTTCGACATGAAGAGAAAAATAAATAAATCAATCATGCTACGTGTACAATATTTTCTAACAATGTCGGTTGACAATCATACTTGTCAAAATCACATTCATCTATTTCAAACAATGTTTTTAAAAGGAAAAATGCTATTCATCCCCAGTGGGGATGAATCCCCAATCTATGTGGCTGCATGTGAGTGGTTAAATGATAGGTGAAATTAAATGACTTATTTAATTTCACCTATCATTTAATGCCACATTAACCTCCACATAGACCGATGCTCAACCTCAGTGAGGATGAATAGCACTTCTCTTTTAAAAGTAATGGCCCGAATTTTGACAACATTAATGTTGTCATCCTTCATTGTCGAGGACAAGTAGTTTAATTCTTTCTCCTCCATTGTCATTTCGGATCCCCGTGTCCAACCTGACCCGTCTCTCGAGGTCCTTCTCTCTTTCTTTTTCTCCTTTGTATCAATTTTCACCATTAATCTAGATTTACTGGTTAGGGTGGAGGTATATGTTTTAATCTTTACGCGATGTTTAATTCTATTGTGCCTTTTGATTTTTTAACGATTCATTATCATTTATTACACCTATTCGGTTATTCTTAGGGTTTCTGATTCAGCGTTAATTCGTGATTCGGCTTGGTTTCATCAGTTGATTTTGGATAAAATAATGCATTTATAAGCTAGCGTTTTTTTCCCCTAGTACATAATATGTTTTAAATTTGTTTTGCATATAACTTTTTTCTGTACAAGCATGTATAGCACAGCTACGGATCTGAGTTCCATTGTCCTCTTTTTTGGATTTAAAGTTTCTTCTAAGCGACGAAAGGACAAAAAAAATAATCTACTTCCCTAGTGTATGAAATAATATTTAATTTCTCATTCATTGTATTTTGCGAATTTCATAAATTGCTTTCACATTAATCGTCGCAGACCCACTTGATGTTAATTTTAGTAACTCTAGACGTGATAAATCTGTTCTATGAACACCTATCATTCTATATTTTGGTCTTAGCATCCGGGAGGTTCTTTTTTGAGTTGCAATATTAATTTGTATAATGCAGCATTAAATTGCTATTATTAGCTTGTGTGCGTGTGACAGAGATGTAATGTTACCTCTAAGCTTAGGATTTGAGTTCCGTCTTCTGAGGCTAGCACCCCGACTTTTTGACGGGCGGCAGCTGAGTGTTCATTCCGTTAGCTTACGCTTTTTGTCACCGGTCTTCTTCTTCTTTTTCAATACCCTAGGACATTTATGGGGTTTTTGATTATTTTAAACACAAAGCAACCTTAAGATCTAGAAACTAGAGAAGAAAAGAAGTGAAGACTTGTGACCTGGCCTTCTACTATTAAAGCATGATAGCCCCCTCCCTAGTGAAGTTTCAACTTCTCAATGGAAATATGGCGACAGGAGACTTGTGACACACAACTTTATTTTCTTTCTTTTATATTTTTCTCGCCATCTTTATGTTTTTATTCTCTTTCTCCAACTTTTTCTGAAGTCATAGAAAGCAAAATTTTTAAATTGATTAATTTGTTTTATACTTCTAATCGTGGATTAGTGCTCTTATTATGATCACTATTCTTATTTATTTATTTATTATTGTTACTTTGCCAATCCATTTAAAATTTAAAGTTGCAGTTGACTTTAAATTTGGTGAAATGTTTTATAATGGAAATTTTAGATACTTTATTGTTTACAGTTTACTGGTTTAGGTCTATGCTTACGCCTTAAAATGAGTCAAGCTTTCGCATCTCCTGACGGAGGCAAAACACCTTCATACCGAATTTCGCCTTTTAAAAACTGCTGAACATGTAGAAATATGGCTTTAAATGTTCAGTTTGAGACGTCAAGGTTTTACATGACACAAGTCATCGTGCTAAAGGCCTTTCTTCCTGGTGCTAATAGAAGAGCTTCACACTGCTTTATTCTTGTAATTTTCTGTGACTTCATGAGGATTATATGATATATGAGCAGCATTGAATTTACAGTCCATTGAAGTATAACTGATGCCAATGGTCAATTCTTTAGCAAGGCTGAAGTTTTTGGCTCTGGTGAATAATCAAGACAACAATCATGGAATATCCCGATATTGTATTTTGCATAATAATATGGGTTACTGGTGGAAGAAAGCATAAGTGGAAATGATTCAATTTCTTTATGTGAGGACCTTAATGACATACTATAGAAAATGTTGTTGTCTCGATGACACAACAGCGAATAGCTACCTATTCAAAGTTTGCACCCCTACCTATAATAGGCAACATTGTATAATTTACTCATATAAAGGTTTAGTGAGCCATGACCCACTGCAGTTGATTCAATGGCATTTGGAAAATTTGTTTTCCTTTTTCTTCTTTCCATTTCATATTTCACTTGTGATGGTGCCATTCGTCCAAATTATTCACAACTTCAAACTGTTGTCATGGGTGCTTGTTCGGGTAATAGAATCACTTTCGTATATTTGGATGACATGTCTTGAAAAGGGATTTTTTAAATGGTTTGTTACTAACTACATGTGATGTATATATCAAGAGTTGCTTGCATGCTGTGGATGTGATTGGACGGTATTTTGTTGAACTAGGGAATTCAGCAGGTGCTGGTGTCCAATTCTCTAACCGATGTACGGTGGTATTGTTTGTTGAAAAATAGCAATAGTTGTGTGGGAATCTGGTGTTTAAATCATGAAGGATAAAGTAAACATTTTCTGGGACTCACTGATGTGGCTTTGGGTGTGGGTGTGGTTGTGGTTGTGGTGGACAGGGAGGTGGCAGCAGCTGTGGTGTTGGTGATATTTTTCCATGTAGTCGGTGGTTTACTGAGTAGTGTGGATTTGAAAATGAGCTTAGACAACCAGAGCAGGAGCCGAAGCAGGAGCCCAATGGCTCGAAAGTTGCGTACTGAACGTTATTCTTACCGCGATGCACCATATAGACGGGACTCACGTCGGGGTTTCAGGTTATCTGGTCTCTATCCATTCATCTGTCCATAACTTCCCTAGAAATTGTACATGTTGGTTGGGAAGGAGAAAACAATTGATGAGTGAGATCTGTCTGAAATGGAAACAGATCTGATGCTCTGCCTCGCTTTAGGAGACAGTTTTACGTTCATGTTTGGATCTGGAATAAATCTTCATAGTTCTGTTTTGACATATTCTTATGCATGTTTGGACCCTTCACTATTCTTGATCTGTTCTCCTCCCCAGTGTATAAAAGAAAATTGAAAGAAAGGTCTGAAAATTTGCCATCATTAATTGTGAAGTATATCATTATTGTTGACTTGCTGCTATAGTGTACTTTCTGCTTTGCAGCATTATGTATCCAGACTGTTTTTTAGTAATAATTTGCTTTACGCTGGTGGTATACGGGGATTTTAACAGTTTTAGTACGATGTTCTTTGCAGTCAGAGTACTCTGTGCAATAACTGCAAAAGGCCTGGTCATTTTGCCAGAGAATGCCCTAATGCGGCCATCTGTCACAATTGTGGTCTTCCTGGGTGAGAATTCTTTTAATCCCTATTGACTTAATTCTAGTTTAGATTTTTTGCTAATCTATTGTAGAAATTCTTTCTTCTTCTTCTTTTATTTTTTTTATTTTTTTTCGATTTAATGTTTCTCAACACAAAACATTCCTCCAATCCCAAGAAGGATTAACGTTACTCTTTTATCTTTGCTTTTGTTTCTTCATAAATTAATTCAGGCATATTGCATCAGAATGCACGATGAAATCTCTTTGTTGGAACTGACGAGAACCTGGCCATATGGCTGGCAATTGTCCTAATGAGGGTATCTGCCATACTCGTGGTAAGGCAGGACACCGTGCTGGGGACTGCACTGCTCCACCATTGCCACTTGGTGATCTGAGACTGCAATAACTGCTTTAAGCAAGGCCATATGGCGGCTGACTGCACAAATGACAAAGCCTGCAAGAACTGTAGGAAACCAGGTCATCTCGCCTGTGATTGTCAGAACGATTCTGTCTGCAATTTATGCAACATATCTGGGCACGTGGCTAGAGGGTGTTTAAAGGGGAATATCCTTGAAGATAGGGGTGGATTTCGTGGAGGTGGATATCGAGATATTGTGTGTCGGAACTGCAACCAGGTAGGGCATATGAGCCGGGATTGTATCGCCATGGCTATATGTCACAACTGTGGGGGAAGAGGACACATGGCTTTCTAGTGTCCGTCTGGGAGGTTCATGGACCGCTTTCCCAGAAGGTATTGAAATTGGAAGAGATCTGTGGCTCGCGCAAGGCAAACCACATTACTCTCTTTACTTTTGTTATTTGAAGTGAGATTGTTGTTTTCATCTTTTAGAGTTATTTAAGGTTTGAACTCCTTTGATCTTGACTTTGTTCTCGAAAAACTGTAATGATTGTAGTTGTACTATTTCAATTTAGCTCGTTCATTATTGAATACTTAATAGCCCATGTGCGGTGCCATAAATGTTGCATGGTACGTGTAATTTTGTGATATTTTCGATAGTATGTGGAGGTTATGATAATAGGACATACGATTCATTTGTGAGTGTTCTTTAGGCAAAGTTGGTACATGGTACTCAGACTTGATTGGACATTATGATAAGGGAAAATTGTGGCATCGGTTTCTAACCATTTCACTTTTAAAAGTCTTTATTCCAACTTTCAAATTTTGTCAATGGAGGTTTTAGATTCAGACCTTTGAGAAATTAGTAGTTAGGGTCCAAATGGATGGAAATTTATCCATTTAACCGTTAGTTGACTAAGAAAGGTAAATTTTGTCCAATTTTGATTAAATTAAATCGGGTAAAATCGTAACTTTGAATATTTACAAATATTGACAATTAAAAAATAGAACAAAAAAATAGAAATTTATAGGAGTGTTCAAAAGTCCCGAACTGAGTGATTTTTTACAAGTTAAATACCCGAACGGGTATTCGAATCGAGAACCGATGGGTATGGGTCGGGTCTCGGGTCTAGACCAAGAACCGAAGAATCGAATGAGAATCGAAACTAAATAATTTTTTTATTTTATTTATCGAATTAATTAAATTATTTTATTTT
>CAIGRS010147663.1:0-10947 GCA_903798395.1 Fraxinus floribunda
AAAGATATTGTTTGATGCTAAATATGATAACGTGTTCTGTTATAAAAGGTAAAAGCATAACTGAGAATTCTGAACTCATCAACCATAGGCAGAAACAACTTGCGAGTCTTGCATTGCCTGGGAGCTACGATATTCAAACTAAAAGCTACTTGATAGAACTCTCGTATATATACGCTGTTACATGGACACACTTATCATGTCAAAACATTCTCATACCAAGAGGGAGAAAAATTACACCAGTTGGTCAACATGGAAAAATCATAAATGCAGTGTTTTGTGAATTTTTTGAATTAACTGAAGACACATCCATACCTCTTCTTGGTTCTGTTTTTGCCCATCACTAAGATCCTCATCGCTGTCCATCTCAGGCAGCTCGTCAACATCTTCATCACTGCCATGCACTGAGTTTTTATCCTTGAGCTGCAAAAACAGGAAGACCAATAAATAAAAGGAGAAGAAATAGAAAATAACACGACAAAATAAAGTTGCACAAAAAGAATGACCAGAGCCGTTATATGACGTGATTATAGAAGTTTATTGAAGCTTCCATTTATCCCAGGCCAGTAGCCAATCATTACAATTCCATCTGTTGTTTGGGATATAATAAACAAGAAAACGGATTGACTAACGTCTATGCTATAAGGATAAATCATCGATTGAAACCTACCTCCTTTGCATGCCCTTCGGAGAACCTTGGTGAACTGCAGCAGGACGAATAATATTTACTACCATTGTCGGTCAGGTAATCCTTTGACTCATCCACACTGCTGGCATGACTGGTACCCCCAGTATCACCAGGCCAAGCACTGATGCCAAAATTACCGAACTGCAAGTTGACAGATTCAGCTCTATCTATCTGCATTGGTCCAAAGGCAGGTGTTCCTATTCCATTCTCAATAGGACGGCCCACAATCGGCTTGCCATTTTCATCTATTATGTTAACTGGCCAAGCCTTAGCCACAGATCCATCGTTGTTCAAAAGTGCCATCAAATTCCTACTAGAACCTTTCCTTTGAATCAACTGAAACATTCCCTTGGAACTCAAGGAATTGGCAGCACACTGATTCCTGTACTCCTCGTCAACAACAGTCACCGTGTTTGTGATTGAATCATAAAGCTGGTCTCCTGCCTCACGCCTCCTTAAGCAGCTAAAAACTGTTGCATGAATGGCTGCCACACTTTTATCAACATTTGTGTTGTTTATTTTTGGCACCAAATGCTTATCAGATCGGTTGCAGAGATATTCTTGAATTGTTCTAATGTTTCGTATATATTTAACATACTTGTTTTTAGCAGGATCAAGTGTCATGTACTTTGCACGAACTGCAAATCTTTCCAGGTGTTTCTCCTCATTCGAAATATATATCATGAATGGTATGATTGAAGGATGTTTTTTCATAAGCCCCATCTGCATTGAAAAAATGCATTTAAATTAAAGCTGATAGTGGGTGGTGAAAGGTACTTAATATTTAACACAAGTTTCTCAAAATTGTAAGTCTTATAGATTTTTANACTTTGCGCTTTGAAACCTTCAATTGCCATCTGCTTTGGGCTGATCAAATCAACGGCGATGGAACGACCCTCAATTGGTGATTTTTCAATAGCAGAACTGCTAGATACATCATTCTTAGCTAGTGAGGGGGTTGAGACACCGGCTAATTTCTTTTCTTTCCTTTTGGCCTTAGCTTCTGCAACAGCTACAGGATCCAAGTATTCGCCGGCATGATAGGTTGAAGCCCACAGTAAAGGATTTTGTTTTTCATCTACAAAGCTCCTCATCATATGCCTGATCGAGTCCGTAGATATAACTGTTGTAATACCCAACCTACTACCCTACAAAACAATAAAGGCTCAATCTATATCTTGTCTGTGGATTTAAAGAGGATTGCTGCTACACATATCACCAAAGTTATATCAAAATCTATTATCAATAAAATAAAGAAAAAGTAACCTAGACAAGGTAATAAATCATTGCGAAGTCTATGGCAAGGAATACAAACACATTTTTTGGAATAAGGTAAAATAAAAGATGGGAAAAATTTACCCTGCATGAAGGTAGGGATGCATCCCCACAGTGGAATGGATCACTTTTAAAAAAAGTAACAAACACTAATCAAACTCATTTACCACATTTTGAAACTTAAATTTTACAACTGAGATGAAATGCAAAGTTTATTAATAGTTACCATGCCTTGGTCTCTTAGTTGAATTGCTAAATATACTAAAGCAAAGAAATAGCCAATTAAAACTAAACTAGCATTGAAACAATTGGAAAAACTTGCCATATAGTGCATATAAAATATATGCAAATTATCTACTGCATTAGAAGACCATCAATGCAATCATAATATTGACACTATTTATTCACAACTGCAACAAACTTGAACTCATAGACCAAAACACTAATAATAACGAAATTAAAGCATTGCAATGGACCAAACACCAGAAACAGATAAAACAGAAAAATGGGAAAACTTAGCAACAGACAGAGAAACTTACAAGCAAAGCAGACAAAGTAGATTTGCCACAGCCACTTGTGCCGCACAATAGTACAGTAACAGATTCCTTTCTTTCTCGGATTCTGAAACGATCAAATAAAAAAATCATACAAAAGTAGTGATAAAGAATAAAGCACAAACCAACCTCCAAACCATATGTAAATAGTACCAAGAAACAGGATGCAACGGAAAATTGAACTCGTTAAGTGTAAGACTAAAATTTTCCAACAAGTCACAAAGTAGAACACACTCCCCCATAAGAAAATTCACATCTTGTTAATAACAAGAACCCATCATTTTGCTTTTCCTTTTTCCTCTTGTTTTGGGTACATGTACGAATCCATTTTATTCATAATAAAGCGAGTTAAATCATTCTACGAAAACAACTGTGGTCATTCCACAAAAAGATCAATGAAGGAACAACAATAAAAAAAGACGGTAAAATATAATCATCTTTCCAATGACGGGTCATTAAATCCACAACAAGCTCTGGTATCCATCGCAAGTATTAGTTTACCTCAGATGATGAACCTGTTATCTCTGGTGACTTTAATAAGTTGCAGGAGGATGATCCCTAGGATAACTGGCTTTGCTGTGGTGTGCACATTTTTAGGGGAGGTAGGTAGCCTGATTGCCCTGTTTGGTGCTCCTTAGTTTTGCTTTCAATTTTGGCTTCTATTAGGTATTGCTTGTTTACATTCGTGTCCGTAGGTTGCATCATATAGTTGGCATACATAGGTTTTTTGTTCATATAGGGGTTTTTCCTATATGCTTATTAAGTGGGTGTATTTGTCATTGATTTTGCAATGTTTTGAACTCTTCACCACTCAAGCTATTAGATACTGTCTGCCGGATATTTTTGTGATTGGAGTGATACTCCCAAGATTATGCTTTCTGTAAAGGTTCTGTACAATGGCAGTAGACTACCAAGTTTAGATTTTTTTGCAAGTTTTCCTCAACTCCTTTTGTATCTGTGGAGGCAAGGTTGGTACATCCCTTACTTCGTACTAATTTTTTCAATCAATAGACAAGGTAGGATTCAATGCCAAACCCTCCGATAGATTTTGGAGAAAAATAAATGAAAAGGTCATTAGTTCTATTACACTTCCTGGCCTTAAAACTACTTGTGCAGAACTCATAAGAAAGTATCTAATTTGTTTTGTCTTAAATCATGGCCGAGAATGCTGAAAAGGTAGACAGTCATATTGGCAAGAATAGTCGTTCCAAAGGTCTTGAACCCATGAATACGAAGCAATCCCCTCAAGTACAGATAAAATAAGACATGAAATTAGTGTAGGAAATTCACATAAAGCAGAGAAAAGATAAATTCTTAGCATTATGACGCTTTTGACTCTTGTCAGCAAACTCTGGGGTATGTCAGAAGAAAGAACAAGTCCAGGGGTCATTATAATCAGGAATCCCTCCTATTAATTCGATGTGAGTGTTAAGTTAAACCTACAT
This sequence comes from Fraxinus floribunda, assembly GCA_903798395.1. NCBI lineage: Eukaryota > Viridiplantae > Streptophyta > Magnoliopsida > Lamiales > Oleaceae > Fraxinus > Fraxinus floribunda. Next base: position 3,960 of record CAIGRS010147663.1, read on the forward strand.
TTTCAGCATCACTTAATTTCCCATCGAGCTTGCATATATTGGAAATACAAATACAGTTGAAAGAGAAACCAGAACATAAAAACAGCAGTTTGACCACAAGTAAAACAGAAAGATGCTCTTTTTTAGACTAAAAGCATCTAATTTCCACACAGAAGTCAAATTCAATTCAAAAAGAGCATGAGATGCTAACTGTACCTGCAAGCTATAGCCAAATCAGCCCTCTGATCTGGGCCCATATACTTGTACTCTGCAAGAGCTTCAGAAGCAAAATTTAAGAAAATCTTTCTCTTGACAACCGCAGTGGTGCGTCTTTTGTACAATTCAAATGGTTTGCTCTTATTTTTTTCTTTCTCTGAAACCAAATGATCAAAAAGATCTGCTTTATCCAAGCAGCCATCAGCATAATAGTCTACCTCCCTCTGGGTATATATTTTAGCATCCTGTTGGGACACTTCTGCACATGTTGAAACCAATTTATCTGCCAGGCATTCAGTTCTCACCATTTCAAATACCCTTCGGCTTATCTATAACGAAACAGGAATTTCAGGACATCATCACAAAGATCATTGATGGATTACCAAAACATGCACCAAAAACAGACTTAAAAAGGAAATTATACGAGAAGGAAAAACAACAAAAATGACCGGATGTTAGTTTGAAACCAAAGCATGATCGTAAATGCAGGTCTTTTCACCTGCTAACACATATACGGAGATTGTGTTACATGAATTATGTGCATATTTCCTAATTCGATCTACTACACAGCATCATCATTAATGCAATGTGGCTGGATTGGATCACCAAAACTGTGGGCTCATGAAAATCCAGAAACATGCCAATAATGGCATATAAGTATTACGAGTTTTTATATGTTCATTGACACTGTCAATGAAGACATCAATAGTTTGAATGCAAATCACTAAAATTCCAATTGCTAAGCCACATTATTAATTCATAAATTGCTATCAAATCGATGAAACATACAACATTTGATATATGGAATGTCAGAGCCACTAAATACACAATGGTTATAAACACAAGAAACATAATGGACATCACATCTATCCCTAAACTGCAAGAAAATCACAAAATACAGAGTAAGAAGTTTCTTAGATTTCAAATAATCAGTGTTTGATTATTATACAAATTTACAATTACAAAATATAAAATTTTACAAATCTTCAAACAACAGACAAGGCTTCTTAAACTAGAAACAAGGGGAAAACGTGGGGTAGTATTGAGGACTGATCCATTATGGTAACTGTTGACACGTTCTAACTAAATAAGAAGTGTATAACGCATGGTAAATAAGAAAAGCATGTCAGCGCTAAAACCAAGATTCTCTGTTCAATCAAAGATCTCAAATTCCTGACTTCAGAACCAAAATAAAAAATAAAAATCTCAAAATCCTCAATTTCCTTCTTAATCTGATTTTTCATTTCATTCACACACATACGCACACATACAAACAGAGATAAAGACAATCAAAAGCGAGTATCACTGCGTGTACTTTTTAGGCCATGCATGTGCACAATCAAGGATATGTTATTCTGCAACAAGTTTGTTAAATTTGGAGAGAAGATTGAAAATATGAAAGTTCCATGAAAATAAGAAGAAAAAAAAAAAAGAAGAAGCAGACCTTAAAGGCGTGACGAGCCTTGCATCCCATGAGTTGCAGAGTGCTCTGCAGAACAGAACGCGTGTATCGAAACGAAGTTTCCTTCTCCGTTTCCGCATCATCTTCTACCACGATTATATACAACAGCTTCGCCACTCCCATCTCCTCCGCCACCGCCATTCTTCCACCTATTTCAACCGGCCGTATATGCAAAAACACAATAAACTCATAATCCAATTAAAAACCATTCGTGGTTCAAAATTTAAATCCAAAATCAAATATTATAACAATGCAGGTAGAAAATCACACCTGAAGAAGGATAGTCGAGATAGAATAGAGCGATCCAGTTAGGTTTTTACTAGGTTACAATGTAGAGAAATCGATGAAAATGAGGAATTAGTGAAATAAAGAGAGGCATTTTCGGAGGCGATCTGGCCATTTTCACCGCCACCTGCTTCCACGCATCGCAACTTCAATGCCTCCACGAATTAGTCGTTGCTCTCCCTCTATAGAGGAATTCAAATGACGGGTTTGGGACCTGATTTAGACAGAATTACTTAATGAGTCTCAAGTAATTTAGAAATTATCAAGGGATGTCCTCTTAATATTACTATTTATACGACGTTAGTCCTCAATCAAATAATTTTTAGTTTTCGGAGCTTTGAACTTTCAATATCAGTGCAATTTAGTCATTGTTGAACGAAAATAGTCAAATATCTCGTAAAATAATAGAGAAAAAAAATTGAAAAGGACTCTCAAGTAATTATCAAGGGATGTCCTCTTAATATTACTATTTATACCACGTTAGTCCTCAATCAAATAATTTTTAGTTTTCGGAGCCTTGAACTTTCAATTTCAGTGCAATTTATTCCTTGTTGAACAAAAATAGTCAAATATCTCGTAAAATAATAAAAAAAAAATTATGGATACATAGAAAAAGTCGTGTTTACATGTTACGGAATAATTTAGGAAGGGAAAAAAAAGCTTCTTGAAAGTAGTCTGAATTCATTGACCAAATCAATGAAAGAAAAAGACTTCCACTAAGAAGGTCATTCATTATAATTTGATTACACACTTGCAAATAAAATGGATCCACCATTCACATGGTTCTTAGTCATTATTCCATCCAACTTTTGTAATTAAAATTCAATAAACTAATAATAAACTAAGTCTACTTATGATATTGAGTAATTGTTACATCTATGCAAACTTGAAAGTATTAAGTGGTTGATATTATTTGAATTGGCCCTATTACTAACACCTAATATTTTATGGACCCCATCGAAATATGATTTTTATCTAAACTAATAAGGACGGACTCTGTCTGTCACGTGCAATAAGGGATTCTCGTGCAAATACAATTTTGAAATTAATAAAAATAGAGAGAGAAAAAAAAAATGAAACCATCGCGCCTTAAAATTTGGGGAAACAAGTAAACGTGCTTCTAGAAAATAAACGAGACATTTTGCCCCCCACTAATAGACTTTTGGTCTTTGGATAATGCCAGTTTATACACCCTTTTGTTTACGTTATGCTTGATATTATTACTGTTGACAATAAATGATTAATCGAAAAACATTATTTTCAAAAAAAATAAAAAAATTGTCCAATGATATATTGTCATGTTGCAAAGTGTAAAACTTGGTGTACATTAAACCATGATGTACACCAACCATGATTTTAGACTTTTTTTTTCGTGATTGATCATATGTGTAAAAACTAAATATGTATTAGATATATAGATTAATTTTCGTTTAGCAGTAAAATTCAACTCTTTAATTGATAATATCGCATTTGTCACTCTTCTATTTATTTTGGATATTAATGGTTGAAGGATCATGTCTAGACATGTAACACGTCTTCTGAATCTAATCTATTTGTAAGTTCGCATGAAATGAAACAAACGGTCACGATATTATTCTAAACATCGACATCGTGTTTGAGAAATGAATGTAACTTGTATGTGAGTAGACTTTTGATTCAATTAATTGTTGGATTTTCGAACGGTTATAAACTTTCTTTGGAGGTATATAGAGCAGTGGACCTTTCAAAGCCATGACGATATTAGCCATCTAACATATTTATACGTTATTAATACGACACAGAACGCCTCAATCGATATATTCATTAGAATGATATCGCTCTCCTATGAAATTTGACTTTGGAGGAGAAGAATTTATATTGAAGCATCTACACACGTTTGTACCTAATTGTTTTGCGTGTGCACATGGAAGGAGGAAATTGATTGTCAAGAAATCACTTAAAATAAGACATTTTACTTAAAATATAAAATTAAATATACACATGATAAGTATGTGAAAGATACTTGAATAAATGATAAATTTTATTTATGGTATTCACACTTCATTGTGATTCAACCAAACGAATATACTTCAATTTCAGCCCTCGTTGACTATCTTTAAATTAAAATTTTTTATTTTTTATATTCATTTTCAATCATATAATCACACAATAAAATATTCTGCGCGTAAATAATAAAAAAATTCCTACTTTTTAACAACATAATGTCATAATCTCCAAAAAAATCTATTTTTCTGCAATTTCTCTTTAAAATGGTCTTCAAACAGGAGCTTATTAAATTAAATAAATATATTTTAATTTACTTTCAATAGAATAATTTGTTATAATACTAATGGAAAAATTAAGGGATAATTGCAACAATGATCCCAAACCTTTCAATTTTTTGCAGACTATACCTTAACTTTTTATTTTTGTAGCTGCAGTCCCAAAACCTTTCACTTTTATTACAGTTGGAATCTATTGAACAGATTCCATTCAATACTCCGTACCCAAATCTCAAACAATAATACAAAATTGGGTATGACCAAATTGTAGATCTGCAAAAGTCAACTCTGCCGCATAAATCATGAAGAAGATCAATTGTTGTTAACAATACGAGACACCAATTAGACAAACGAGGTATTGGATGGAATCTGTCCAACGGACTCCAACTGCCGTTAAAGTGAAAGGTTTGAGACTACAGCCATCAAAATAAAAGGTTAAGACATAGTCTGTAAAAAAATGAAAGGTTTGGGATTGCTGCTGCAATTAAATAAAAAGAAGCTGCAGCGAAAAAGATTGAACGTTCAACGATCCCATTTTTCGGCCACGGCACGCAGTTTAAGGTTGTCTTTTTTTTAATTTCTGATTCTGTTGTTCTGACTATTCTACATTTGACCTTTTTTTATTTAGGGAAATTTGCTGAAGATGTCGTGTTCGACCGAGGAATTGGAAATGGAGCTTTGTTTATTTTAAGTTGGTCTCCAGTTTTTAAACGTTTATAAGTCAATTTTTAGCTTTTATTAGTTATACAATTAGCCCTCAATAAGTTAAACTGTACAAATGTGACCCTCAAATGTCTCACACTTGGAAATTAAGGGCATGTTTGGACCAGATTTTAATATAAATCGAAGTCAAACAATCAATATCAATCACATCTTTTATGGGTTACACACGTTTTTCCAATTACACATTTCAAAAACTTTTATCATAATTCACTTAAAATCTGATTTTAATCCACACCAAACATTCTCTAATTTTATTTTTCCCAACTTAGATTGGCCTTCTAAAATTTGATGCAAAGTTGCCTTTTTCATGAGAATCTAGCAACTAATTTACGGAGAATTAAACAATTTTATCATTAAGAAAGATCAATTGTTGTTAACAATACGAGACACCAATTACACCAATAAAGTGAAAGGTTTGGGACTGCAGTCGTCAAAATAAAAGGTTAAGACATAATCTGCAAAAGAATGAAAGACTTGGGATCGTTGCTGCAATTATCCCAAAAATTAAATAAAAAGAAGCTGCAGCGAAAAAGATTGAACGTTCAACGTTCCCATTTTTCGGCCACGGCACGCAGTTTAAGGTTGTCTTTTTTTAATTTCTGATTCTGTTGTTCTGACTATTCTACATTTGACCTTTTTTTATTTAGGGAAATTTGCTGAAGTTGTCGTGTTCGACAGAGGAATTGGAAGTGGAGCTTTGTTTATTTTAAGTTGGTCTCCAATTTTTAAACGTTTATAAGTCAATTTTTAGCTTTTATTAGTTATATAATTAGCCCTCAATAAGTTAAGCTGTACAAATGTGGCCCCCAGATGTCTCACACTTTGAAATTAAGGACATATTTGGACCAGATTTTAATCTAAATCAAAGTCAAACGATTAATATCATTCACATTTTTTATGGGTCTTTTCAACCACACATTTCAAAAACTTCTATCATATCCACTTAAAATCTGATTTTAATCCACACCAAACACTCTCTAATTTATTTTTTCCCAACTTAGATTGGCCTTCTAAAATTTGATGCAAAGTTACCTTTTTCATGAGAATCTAGCAACTATCTTAATTTGTTAAAATAGTAATTCAGCTGATTGTCAAACCATATAAAATGTTTTAAAAATCTTTTTTTTTTTTCCTTAAATGTTTAAATTAATACTCAGACACTAAGTTAAGAGTTAACGATGCAATTTTCGAAAAATTATGCTCAGTTTTCTATTTAAAGCTTGACCAAATAAATCTTCAATTATATCTCAGCTTCAAGCATGTGTCGAAAGCACAATCATTAATGCTACGATCAATATAACAAATAGAACTGATCTCATATCCTCAGTGGGTGGAATATAAATTTCTCACTATTGATATGATAGAGAAAAACGTAAGTATAGTTCTCTGAATGTATGAATATTGCAAAGAACTACAATGTTCTTCTGCCACGTTAGTAGTGAAAAATCTTTATTTTGTCCACCATGAATAGGAGATCAGACCTGTAAAAACAAAATTGGCAAATTCGAGAGATCGTTTCCGACGATTTCAGAGGCACTCCTTTATTTTTTAAAAAAATTATACAAATATTCGTTATTTCAAACTTTAAATTATGTACACCTCTCATGAGGTTATTAAAAATTCAAAAATACATTATCCGAGATACATCAATAGATATTGTGATTTGAAAAACTCGAAATACATTTACTTATGACAAAGTAATTAGCACCGTACATTTCAAGATCTTCGATCAAAAGTGAGAATAGTCCTAATAAAAATAGAATACTAAACGTTTCATTGTGGTAATAAACAACAATTTAAGAAGGAAGTCACATATAGTGTTCGTTTAAACTCCATTTTGATCGTTCATTCAATAACTTCATAGAAGAAAGCATTTCATTCACAACTATCAATTTTTTTTAGTACTCGTTTAACAAGAGGTATGCGTTATTCAACTTGAATATGAGAGAGATTTATATAAAAGTTGAAAAACGAAAGGATTTCTCTGAAATTGTCATAAAACTCATGGACGATAAGTGTTATTCAAAATTTTAAATAATGAAGGTTTGTGTAAATTTTGAAA
>CAIGRS010147686.1:0-12700 GCA_903798395.1 Fraxinus floribunda
TGATTCCCTGATTTCCTTATTGGACAGATTTTCCCACACTCCCCCTCAAACTGATGAATGAATGTTATCCATTCCAAACTTGCTAATCATCTTTTGAAATATCACACTAGGTAGTCCCTTGGTGAGCATATCCGCAACTTGTCCATTAGAAGAAACAAAAGGAGTACAAATCAGACCACTGTCTAGTTTTTCCTTTATGAAGTGTCTGTCAACTTCAATGTGTTTGGTGAGATCATGTTGTACAGGATTATGTGCTATGTTGATGGCTGACTTGTTGTCACAGTAAAGTTTCATTGGTTTTTTAATTTCTACCTTTTAAATATGCTAGAATGATCTTCAGCCGCAATAGTTCACAAACCCCTAAAGTCATTACTCTAAATTCCGCCTCTGCACTAGACCTTGCTACAACATTCTGCTTCTTGCTTCTCCAAGTCACAAGATTTCCAGCAAGGTGCAATAATCTGATGTTGATCTTCGGTCAACTAGGGACCCAGCATAGTCAAAATCTGTATATGCTTCAAGAGTCAATTTTTCTCCTTTCTTCAATAGAATTCCTTTTCCCGGAGTTCCCTTGAGGTACTGTAAGATTCTGTTGACAACTTGAAGGTATACCCTTTTTAGATTGTGCAAAAATTGACTTACGACACTAACTGTATAGGCAGTGTCAGGTCTAGTGTGTGACAAGTAGATTAGTATCCCTACCAGTCTTTAATAAACACTTTTCTCAAATGGGGCATCCTCAGGAGCTTCTTCGAGTCTGTGATTGAATTCTAGTAGAGTCTCAATAGGCTTACACCCTAGCTTTCCTGTTTTCTTCAGCAAATCCATCATTTATTTCTGCTGCGAAATAAAGATCCCATGCTTTGAGTAAGCAACTTCAATCTCAAGAAAGTATTTCAACCTACCTAGCTCTTTTATTTCAAACTCTTTAATCAAACACCTCCTTAAAGCTTCTCTCCCTTCCATGTCATTTCCAGTTACCACAATGTCATCCACATACACCAACAAGGCAGTTACTCCATCTAACGCCGAATACTAGACAAATAGAGTATGATCTCCTTGACTTTGTTTATACCCCATTGCTAACATATCTTTAGTCCATATAGGGCTTTCTTTAGTCTGCACACCTTTTTTCCTCGAAGATTTGAACCAAAGCCAGGAAGAATTTCCATGTAGATTTCTTCATCATGGTCTCCATGTAGAAATGCATTCTTGACATCATATTGCTGTAAACTCCACCTAAGATTAGCCGCTAAGGATAATAATATTCTTAGAGTATTCATTTTTATAACCAGAGCAAAAATTTCTAGGTAATCAACTTCATAAGTTTGAGCATATCCCTTAGCTACCAACCTGGTCTTATATCTCTCAAGCGATCCATCTGCTTTATACTTAATAGTAAACACCCATTTACATCCTGCCATCTTTCCCTATAGTTGTTCCATTAATTCCCAAGTGTTATTTTTCTCAAGAGCTTCCATTTCAACCCTCATAGCATCTCTCCATTCCTTATGACATAAGGCCTCAAGCATAGTTTTGAGAATTGTTATAGTGTTCGGATGTGTAAGAAAAGTTTTGTGATTACATGATAATTTCTCATATGAAACAAAGTGAGATAATGAATAGTGAATTTTGGGTGCCTTTCCTAGGAGCAATGGGAAGATCATCACTAGCATCATGAGAGGTAGAAGTAATTACCTCATTAAAAAGAGTTGGTTCAAAATCTTGAATTTGCATAGGTTGAATGATGGGTACTTTCTTACTTGAATAAATCAACAATGGGCAAGTAGAACTCTGAACATGATTATCTTTTTCCAAAGTTCGTGTTTTTGATGTAGGAGTACAAGGTGGCTTGAATTCAGTAGAAACAAGGGCTGCAAAGGCTGAAACAGAGTTTGCCTATCTTCAATATATGTTGTCTTTCCCTGAAGATAAGGTTGCGAAAAATAACTATCTCTTTCAACAATTGTTACATCGGCTAATACATAGAATTTTCGAGTTGGAGGATGATAACATTTGTATCCATTTTGAGTAGGTGAGTATCCTACAAAAACACACTTAAGTGCTTGTAGATCTAACTTTCCTCTGTTATAAGAGTGGATATGGACAAAAGATTTACACCTAAAGATTTTTGGAACAAGATTGTTTGTGGTATTGAAGGTGGGAAAATGCTTGGTCGGAACTTGCACGGGACTTTTGAAATTAAGGACCTGAGAAGACAACCTGTTTATAAGATGGGCAACAGCTAGACCACCTTCTCCCCAATAATTTTTCGGAATGCTTTTCTGAAATAGGAGGGCTCGAGTAGTGGCTAACAAGTGGCCATTTTTCCTTTCGGCCACCTCATTTTATCGGGGAGTATTGACATAGGATGACTCGTGTATTATTCCCTCTTTCTGGAAAAAATGTGATAGAACTTGATTGAAGAAATCTTTAAAATTGTTTGAATCGAATTTTTTTATCCCAACCCCAAATTGATTTTTTACCATACTATCAGATGTGGGAAACACTGAGCTTACATCAGACTTATTCTTTAGGAGAAAAATCCATAACACACGAGTACAATCATCAATAAATGAAACAAACCAACGAGCCCCAGATATATTTGGAACATTAGAAGGTCCCCAGATATCACTATGGATGAGTGAAAAAGGAACTGTATTATTTTATTGCTTATAGGAAAGGAAGCACGTTTATGCTTTGCAAGTTCTCAAGTATTACAATGAAAAAGTTTCTCATCAATTCCTTTAAATAACAATGGGTGCATAACGTTAAGGATGCTAAACGAATGATGTCCTAGACGAAGATGATAAAGCCAAAATTTGTCTTTATTTGAAGTTAAAAATTCAGAAAGCAATGATAAAGATAAGCTATTCTTAGTTTCATGTTGCCCACTTGATTCTTCAAGATAATAAAGTCCATCTTTCTCCCTAGCAAGTCCAATCATCTTTCTCGTTCCCTGGTCCAGAAAAACACAATTTGAGGGAGAGAAAATCATGTTACAATTCAAATCTTTTGTGAGCTTATGTATGGGCAAGAGATTAGTGGATAGTTTTGGAACATGAAGAACATTGTCAAGTTTCAAATTCTGGTTTATTAAAACACTTCCTCGGCCGCAACTGTGATTAATGAGCCATCAGCTGTGGTTATTTTCTTATTACTAGGACATGGACTATAAGAGGTGAATTTGTGTGATGAATGGGTCATATGATCTGTGGTTAGGACTGGGATTTTTAAAACCAGTTACTTTTGAGACCATAGCTGACGCTTCGACAGCCTGTGGTTCCACCATTACTCCTCTTCGTCCTTCTTCTGCTCGGATAATCGCAATAGTCTCATTTAATGAGGGTAAATCATCTTTTCCAAGAATTTGGACCCTGACTGGATCAAACACCATATTTAGACCTGCAAGGAAATCATAAATCCTGTCCTTTTGTACCAGTCTTTTCACCATGGCCGCATCATCACTGCATTTCAGTTTAATGCATTGATAATGGTCCATTTCTTGCCACAGATTTTTCATGAGATTGGCATACTCGGTGATAGTACATTCTCCTTGCTTGGTGTCTGAAATTTTGATCTTGATTTCATATATCCGAGCAACATCATGAACCTTGGAATAGGTTTGTCCAACGGAATACCAAATCTCCTTTGCAGTGGTTAGGAACATGCATGTATCGCTAATCTCCGGTAACATTGAGTTCCATAGCCATGTCATCACCATAGAGTCCGCCTCATCCCTAGCATCAAATCCAGGATTTCATGTTGCAGGTCCTGTACCAAACAAGTGACTCAACATGCCTTTCCCTTTCAAGAATGGTCTAACTAACTGTGACCATTTTAGGCAATTCATTCCATTCAATCTATATGCTGCCTGCTGATTCTGTAACTCTCCTAAAGATGAAGCAAATTTTGTTTCCACATTCTGCATCTCAGAGGAGTTAGTACTGTCTATGATTTCTGCCATGGCTATTGGGAAGATCACAAAAGAACTTAGAATTTTCAAAATAATTTAGAGAGAAAAAAAAAACAGCAATGAAGGCCAATAAGCGGAAAAATCAAAGAGTAATTCCCAAAAAGTTTAAAGCTCTGATACTATGTGAAGAATTAAAGAATTATTCTTATTTATAATAATGTTGTACAATCTCTAAATTTATACACTTACAGAGAATAAATAAAATAGGAAACTATCCTAACTTAAATCCCTTTAATTAAGGGAGTGTGATATTCCTTTAATAAGGGATTGTCACATCTCCTAAATTATGGAATTGTATATCATAAATACAACAATCCCTGATTTCCTTATTGGGCAGATTTTTCCACACAAATATATACTGTACTACTCGGTACACGGGACTAATGCTTGTACATTACATTTAAACAACATGAACTATTTGCAAAGACATGAGCCAAAAGATAAAACAAAATGTGGATAATTGAACATTTGGTGTAGACATTGACAGCAAATATTAGGCATGTCTGAAAAAATAATTAGGTGTAAAAGGGTGGCATACTGTGTAGAAATGAAGAAAGTGTAGATGGTAGGTGACTAGGTGTTTGAGGAGGTTTAAGAATTGTAGCCATGCAAGTTAACAACATAATACTAGCAATTTAAATATCAGTGATCCCCTAAAACCTAACAGAATGCACATGAATGCTCTTTGAACAAGTTATAAGTCCACTATAACCCCTAGACATAATGTCAAATTGCCCATATAAATTGAATGCCAAAGCATCTCCCAGGATCAGGCACTGCCAACTTAAATGTTTTTGTGTAATTTCACTGTGACTTTACTTTCTTTTTATTTTTTAAGGCAACAACATCTAGTTTGAACTTTACTTCTGGATGCTTACTGAGGTCAATCTAAAACTAAAAGCATGGTCATGGAACATTAAATTTTTTTATGAAACTCATTGACGATGTAATTGGACCTAAGATTTAACAAAAGCAGATATTCAACCAGGCTTATATAGAGGAACAAGACACCTAATAAAATAGAATATGAAGCCTGAACCAACATCAATAGCCACCAGACTTTATGTATACTTTCACCAGTTTTCTAACCACATTGTTGTATTTTTCAACCATGAATGAAAAGAAATTAAGAGCCAACTGTCTAGTCAATTTATTTGTTTATGACTGGGAGCGTTCAGAAATGCATCTCTAGACAGTACATGAGACAATGAACTGGGATTTGTAAATTACTCAGTTGAAAGGAAGTAAAAAACAATAATAGAACTGAAGCATAAGATGGATGTGAGAAGTTATATACCAAAATAATGTTATGCCACCAACCTTTTATCGATGTAAGCCATAAGCCTATTTGTGAGATAACATATAGTATGATGTGGGTAATGTTGTTGAATGCTCTGAACGTGACCCATTAGAGAGTCATTCAAAATAAGGTTACAGAAATCTTCAGCCTCATAAATAATTAACACATAAGAAATATCAATCTCTTGGGATGAAACCTGCAGCATAGAAATGAAGTCAGTCATTCAAAAGACAATTAAGACTACTAGAGGCTATGATGCACCGACATGGGCAGGTGCATTCGGACAAGTCCACATGCGATTTTTCAAAAAAGTACTACTACGACATGATGCCAACTTAATAATCTAATTAACAGTAGTACAACGGTACCATATAACTACATATGTTGTTAAGATGGCAATACAAAAAATTTTATATGCTAATATTGAAGGACTAACCAGACATCTAGTGCACACAACTAGGACTATAGACAGCATGGAACACACGATAGAGATCAGAGTAAGAGCACCTCTAAAGAGCGTAAGAGTATGGAAGAAACGATAGAGATCGGAGTAAGAGCACCTCTAAAGGGCATAAGCTTTATGATGTGTGTGCGTGTATGCATGTGTGTGTGTGTAGAGAGAGAGAGAGAGAGAGAGAGAGAGAGCAATTTAAATGGTCCATTGTGATTGAATGATTTAACTTGCACGAATCAGTCTTGTTCTCTTTCCTAGTAGAAAAGAATAGACTTCCTGCATAGGTCTGAACCTATAAACACAATATAATGACACTCAGAGAATTAATGTTGAAGAAGTTTAAAATAAACAAGTTTTGTCCTTTCTCTACAATTTAAACTCTTTTTAATGAGTTAATTCAATATGGCAAAGAGTGGGAAATTGGGAGCAGAGCCATATAACCACTTCAAGAGAAGCAAAAGGGAAAGAGCATGCTTTTTCAGAAGAATTGTTAATTTTGAGCACTAATTACTTGTGTCATTTCTTCTGGAGCAGCCATAGTCCATACGATGGATCTCTCTACTGGATTTGATGTTATTCGGTATGAAAGACTCTTTTCGGCAAACCTTGTGAGCAAATGTCCTAAACCATAACAGGAAAACACTAGCTTAGTAACCTAACAAGAGAAAGTGAGTAAATAAAAGAACTAAGCATTAAAAACTTAAAAGGATGGATACCACCGATAGAACCCAGTTCAACTACTTTTGTGTCAATTTTGGCCATAATAGATTTTTGAGCATACTTCCCCTTTTCCCACTTCTGCATTTCTTTCTGATGTTTTCTCATCTTCGCAGCTTCCTCCTTAGAAGCAGCCTTTAGCAACTTCTCTTGCTATTTTACAAATACAAAATAGAATATATTTCAAGAATTTTCTCGATACCTGATAACCAAATAATGTGTCTGCAGACCAACTTATTGTGTGGGCATCAGACTTACTTCTTTCTGCTGTTTCTTTTCTTCCATCAAATGATGTCTCTCCTCCTTTGACATTTTCTTTTTTTTCATTCCATCCTTTGCTTCAGTTTTCTGATTTGGCTTGTCTCCACTTTTGCCACTTCGTCTCGAGACTTGATCCAGTGGCTCTAAAATATCAGTTCCGCCATCATGGTATCGACATGCCTAAACAGAACTTTATTAAATTGAAACAATAATAATCAAGTAAAGAATGATTTCTATGATTCAAAAATCAGTTCAGTATTGAGAAAATCATCATCAATGTCAAAATTCGAAATTTTTTAATCAAATGTAACTAGGAAAATATGCAGAAAGTGGCAAAAAAAAAGAGGAAAATTCAAACACTAGTAACTATTTGTGGAACCACTCCAGATCTAAATCTTCACTCTATATTGTCGTAAAAATGACTTGTCTATAAAACAAATGTACATATAGAAACAAAAGTGATCTTGATTAAAACATTTAATGAGAAGGCTTCTTGAAGTTATAAAACAACGTATGTTTGTGAGCATTCATTTTCCAATGTTTCATACAACACAAAATTCTATGGGAATCCCAAAAAAAAACCTCTTCCCCTACTAGTTTTTTTATCTAAAGAAAAAAAAATTTGTAGGGTCAAAAATATCTGATTGGAAATGAATTCTCAATCAGAAATTTGTTGCAAGCATCGTTAAGGATGGAGAAACACTCAACTCTATAAACTTGTATTTTGAAGGGAATGCAACAGCCAAACATGTACAGCTGTAGTACATAACTAATATCCATTAAACTACATATTTAACCATTGAAATATAATGAAAAAGAAAATTTTCTCCAGATTCCAATAAGAATAATACTTTAGGAAAATAGTGATGATTCTCACGCATAAGGACAACCCACCGTAGTTATGTCATCTTCCAGAGAACTTAAATGGCGATTGCTTTCAGGCATTTGCATTATGTCATCATTCCCCATTGAGAACTTCTTTTGTAGTTCGATGGAAGAATCTGAAAGTAAATTCTAAGCAACTTATATTGTTGCCTAATTTCACAAATAGAGCAGAATTGAAATGAAGTCGTGACATTAACACTCGGATACGTAATTGTACCTTGCAGAAATGACGATGCAACTAATCTAGAGTCAAATTCTGATTCATTTGCCAATTCTGCAGCAAAAACAGTTTCAGTATTCTTCCGAGCTTCAATTCCGCCAAAATTTTCGGACTCGTCATCTGACTCCACACATATCAATGGATTGATTCCTGAAATAAAAATATAACTTATAAATCAGTGAAAGGTTGAGCTAAGACGAAGGGGGCAAGAGCAGAACACATGTTAAACTAGACTATATTATACAAAGAACCAACCAAATAAGTGACATTCTGACATACTCTAAGTGGAAAACTGTCCTGTTCTGATAAATGTAACCAGTGATTCGATCATTTCATCAAAATCAAGAAGCGAAGACAAGTAGTTTACAAGCGTCGACTGCAAGACTAGGATTTCAATACTGATTTTGGAAAAACTAAGATAACACCACCAAAATTAGTAAATGAGCAGATATGGCCAGAAAATACAGAATTCTGACTAATAGTAACTCGGTGAGAATATGTATAACGTAAACCAAGACATCAACGATTTGGAACCAAGCAACCAATTAAGTGCAAAATATATCACAGATTCACCGCTTCCTTTGTCTTAAAATGTTTAAAGGTATTGAAGTGTATGCAAACAACAAAGTAGAGATCATTTGCCAAACGCCCTACAAGTATGATAACTAAGAAATATTCAATATTTAAGAATTCTGTGCAAAGTGTGTTCCATTGGAAGATTAGAGCTCATAATTTCAATACAACATCATTAAGGTTTCCATTTCTAAGTTCTCAATAGTCAAAAAAGCTTCGATGCCTAATGCGTCTACAAGATCTGATTTTGTACTCACGATCTCACAAGTTTTTCCTATATAACCTTTTCTTCTGGTTGACTATTTGCACATTTGCAGAAAGCCAGTCACTGTTGTTCAAAAAGAACAGACTTTATTCAACTTAATTCAAAATTAATCCCACCTGTTAAACTCACCCGAAGTCTTAGTGTTTGAAATCAAAGAACTCCCAATCTCAGAATTGGAGAATCCTCCGTTGCAATTGACAATTGGAACTTGGGATTTCAAAAGCTCGGATACTGGTGTTTCAGCAACTACATGTTCATCTGTGGCTAATTATTAACCAAAATAAAATATCAAACATATTAATCCAAAACCCATAAAATCATATAATTAATTTAGCTCACACCGCTTCATTGCATGTGCATAAAAAGTTTATCTTTTCATTCGATAGATAAACCCAGATGTTAGAATTGCCCAAAAAAAAAAAAGGAAGTGCAGCATGAGGAAATAAATCGCGTATGTTGTCTATAACACTGGGCATCAAATATTTCTTCCCCAGTACAAAGTCAAATAGTGTCTGAATTGTTTCAAGTCTGAAGTAATTACACCCCCAAGAAGCTCTATTCCCAAATGGGCTAGGAATTTGAAAAGAGAAAATAATACTTCAACGCTACATTTGGAAACTTTAAAAAAATAGGGCCTCGATAAGTGAATAGAAATACGATCCCATCCAAATTAGAAAAGAGATTTCCAAAAGTTACAATTTTGGGTCTCCAGAGCCTTTCCAAAGATAGTAAAAGTGCCAATAATAAATTTACCCTACCAGAAGACAACGATTTTCCTTTGGAGCATTTGACGATTGAGGCATCCGATAACGGGGTCTCAGGGACGGAGGAAGGAGTGGAAGAGAATTTTGGGCCTGCAAAAGACACTGGAGGCAACTTACACGGCGTGGGATCGTCGTCAATGATGAAGACGGTCGAGTTCGACAAATTCTCTGTTCTTTGTTTCTTTTTCGAGTGAGCAACCGAGAGTGGTGGCGTAATGAGGTCTATGGCATCGTTCCGGAGAGCAGGCCGGCGGTTATCGTCGGAGTCGGAATCGGAGAGGATGTCGACCGGTATTGGCTGTGACATTTTCCGTGACGAAAAGGCGCGCGCGCACAGAGAGAGAGAGAGAGTTTGAAGTGGTTTTAAACAATCTTCTAAGGCGGGAAGATTGATTGGGTCGGGCCGTTTGGAGTTAATTGGATCTGAAAATGAAATAGAAACTGACATTGTTTGGGCTTCATGGTCGAAAAGCGGGGGCCGATTTTCTTTAGGGCCGCCAGGAGAACTTGTAATGTTTATGAGTTTATCTGACCCTTCTTGGCCACAAACACTAACATAACTCCACAACTCCCTCTTTAAATTTTCTCGTTTTTCCTATAGTTGATTTGGACATAGTTTCAATAATTTTAAGAGGTAATAACAGCCACACCTACTTTTAAATTACCATTTTCATAAATCTTAGATGAAATTTTATATTACAAAAATCAGGTTTAATTCATAATTTAAAAACAATTTTTTATTTTTATTTTTATATCTATTTACAATAAATTAATTTATATATATACTCCCCCTACCTTATCTACCTCAAACCCTAAAATCAATCCACCCATTTCCTCCCGTCTCTCTCCCGCCGCCGCCATGTCCGTCGGTACTTATTCCTCTCCTCTCCCCCTCTCCGTCAGTAGTCTCTCCTCTTCGTCGCCGCACAACCTCAGACGCTTCATCCCCCCTCCACGGTCGCCGACGCTTGTTCCCCCTCATCTCTGTCGCTCGTCGTCACTCCCTCTCCATTTTCTGTCTAGATCCACGGTATGCTCGCCGCCTCCATCACATTTCACTTGACAAACCCTAATCACACACCATCTCTCTCACTTCTCTCTATTTATCACACGGTATGCCCGTCGCCTCCACCATCTCTCCAGTGGTATCGGCACGGATCCGTTGTTCTAGCGTTGCAGATCCAGTGGTCTCGGTGCGGTTGGCGGTGGATGTGGTGGTGGGTTTGCTGTGAGGTTGTGGTGTTGGCTGTTGGTTCCGATGTTTGGGTGTGTGTGTTTGTACGGTAGTGGTAATCGTGCGATTTGGGTGTGTTTCTGGTTGCGTACGATGGTTGCGTTTATGTGCGATGGTTGTGGTGTTTCTGTGCGATCGCGATGTTGTTGTGTGATGGTTATGGTGTTTCTGTGCGATCGTTGCAGTGTTGCAGAGGGTATGGTCGTGCTACGCGCGAAGGTGGTAAAGATGCGGCGACGATGGTGGTGCCGCTGGTGGAAGCCGTGGCGAAGTGGTGGTCACAAATGATTGGATCGTTTGTGATCAATAAATAATATGTGACCAATGAATTAATAAATTGTGACAAATACATAATATGTGACCTAAAAATTATTAGTTTGTGACCAATAATTTGATAAATTTTCACCAGAATATAATTTATATTCAATTAATGTGATGTTTGTGATTATAAAATAAGTAATGTGACTTATACATTTTGTGATTTTTAACCGATGAACAAATTGTGACTTTAAAATTTTTAAGTTGTGACCGATAAACAAATTGTGACCTATGAATTTTTTGAATTGTGACCTAAAAAACGACGGAACGGTCATTGGAATACTCGACGGAATCGGACCAAAACAGTCGCCAGAAAAGAGTGGTGACCGGAAAGGTCGTCGGAATAGTCACCGAAGTTGTAGGGGTGGTGGAAGTATGGTGGGTTAATTATATTATATTAGAATTAAATATTTAATAATAAATGATTTAATAATTATTATTTCATAAATAAAAATTTAAAGAAACCTGATTTTTGAAATTTGAAATTTGTTTTTGTATCTTTGAAATGGATGAAAGTAAATACCTGATTTATGTATTGTTTTCTAATTTTAATGTTAAGTTTTCGCAACTCGTGAGTGTACGAAGCAACGAGGGTTGTCTGGAGCTTTGTCTCGTCAAAAGCGACCTCAAAGTGCAAGCAATTTTGGAGTAACGGGCTTGCCTTAATATTAGGACAAACGGAGGGCAAGGAAACAAATACTTCATAATAAAGAGGTTGACTCAAACTAAAAGGAAGGAAATGCTCACTTCAAGGTATATATTTTAGTTGGTCATATTCGAGCTGTATTAGTCAAAGGTTACCAGCAACTCTTGACTACACAACATTAGTGAAGGGAATCTACGAAAGAAAATTCTTGAAATAAGTGAGCACATTTATATGTTGACAGTAATATTGTGACCTTGGCGAGAACCTTATTTCATGTGGCACGAGTAGCCTAATTATTTACGAAGATATCTATTATCTAATTACAATCATAATCTTCCACATATGTGATCATCAATAATTAATTAATCCTAAATAACCGACGAGACACTTGCGGCTCCAAAAGCTTCAATACCAAACAAGACAAAGTTGTAAGGAAGTAGAGTCGAAAGGACTTTCTTTGCCGACCGCTCTTAGCCATGGGTCAAGAGCAACCTTTGTAAATTGCAAATAATCAAACATATGCACGTGACATTGTACAATTCAGCACATTCATGTCTACACAAATTGAGCCCTAAATTCTTTTTCAATTTCGTGGGACCAATCACTAAAAATAAAATTATATCATGGTTTCGTGGGTAGAATAGTTATGCAAAATTCATTGTATATGTGACCCAATTTGTTAAATAATCTATTATTGCAAAGGTAGAAAATTGGTGAAAAGAAAATGAATTCTATGGAATTGAATTGTCTAGAAATTGTTTTATTGAGAATTGTAATTAATTGTGTTTGATTGGTATAATTTTCCACCTCAAAAATGTTAAAAGTTTGGTGTCCGTTTGGTTTTGTTTTTCATGAAAATTGTCCATTAAAGTAATAATTTATTTTACCATTGGGTTTAGAATTTGTTTCACTTACCAATTTTTTTTTAAAAAAATTATCATACCGAATACCATTCGTTTGACTTTGTTTTGCATGGAAATTGTTAATAAAAGTGATAATTTTTTTTTACCATTGTATCTAAAAAAAATTCCAATTGCAAAAAAAATTAAAAAAAATTAAAAGCAAGAAAATGTGAGTGTGTGAGGAA
>CAIGRS010147765.1:0-14072 GCA_903798395.1 Fraxinus floribunda
AGGAACTTCTTTCAAAGTTCAATTTTATGCTAGAGTATCATCCTAGATCTAGCAATCATTTTACCAATGCTCTCAGTTGCCAGACCGACTTGGCTGCCAAATTTGGGCACTTTTGGATAAAGACCCGATTACTTAATATTTGGTCGACCTCATCAAGCAGGGAACACTCGTCAGTTCTGGCCCGATGAGGGCCTAGTAAAGACTAAGGGAGATCGTCTTTATATTCCTAAGGGTGGAGATGTGAGGAACTTACTAATCACGAACTACCATGACATGATTTGGGCAGGGCATCCTAGAGAGGAACGCACTTCTGCACTACTACAACATACATACTACTGGTCTCAAATGCGAGACAACATTGCAACTTATGTAAAAACTTGTCTTTTTGTCATCTAGATAGAGAATATCATCAGAAAAAGACAGGCTTGCTGGAGCCCCCTTCTGTCCCAACTAGACCATTCGAGAGTGTTTCAATGGACTACATTTTTGGTTTGTCAAAAGTTGGAGATTTTAGCACCATCATCGTCGTGGTAGACAGTCTATCCAAGTATGCAACTTTCATCGCAGCGCCCAAGTATATATTAGCTGAAGAGACAGCTCAACTCTTCTTCAAACATATTGTCAAATACTAGGGACTGTCTAAGGACATCGTCAGTGATCAGGATCCTCCATTTACTGGCATATTTTGGACCAAGTTGTTCAAACTTCTTGGTTCAACTTTGAGCATGAGCTCTAGTTTTACCCATAATTTGACGGACAGATAGAGTGCTTCAATTCTATGCTAGAAAAATATTTTCGGCACTCTATCTCTACTTCACAGAAAAATTAGGTGAAACTTTTGGATGCGGTATAGATTTGTTTCAATGCCAAAAAGAGCTCTTCCGCCAATAAGAATCCTTTTGAGATTGCTACTGGCTAGTAACCGTTACTCTCTCATTCTGTGGATATCAATCAAAGTACCGAGTCCTCTCAAGTAAAAAGCTTTTCTCAAGAGTGGAAATGAAATCTTGAAATTGCTAGGAGCTATCTTGAGAAAGCTCATAAATGGTACAAAAAGTGTGCAGATCTGAAGCGCCGTTTCCTTGAATTTAATATTGGAGATCTAGTAATGGTTAAACTCCCTGACAAAAACTGTTAGTCTATTATAAATCGACAAAAGGCAAAGACTCAAGATTAGTACCAAAGTATATTGGACTATTACACATTGTGAAGATGATTGGAAGATTCGCATATAGAGTTGCACACCCTTCACGATGCAAAATTCACAAGGTCCTTCGTGTTGGCGTACTCAAGCCATACTATGCTGACAAGGAGGACGCATCCAGATATGAACCCAAGCGACATGTGTTTAAATTGAAAAGAGCAGGGAAGAAGGTTGTTAAAGAGATTCTTGACCCTCGAACTACTCGAGCTTCTAGGAAATATCATTAAGAGTACTTGGTCAAATGGAGCGGATGCAGCAGCGAGGAAAATACTTAGGAAATCGAAAAAGACCTTGAAAATTTCAAACCATTAATTAAACTATATCATAAATTGATGGCTCCGAGTCGCTAAAATAAATGGGGGAGAATGTCAAAGACCGCAGCTTTACTTAAGCCCCTTAACCCTATTACAGTCGCAGTTTGCCAAACTTCAACTGCACATTGTAAATATTAGTTCAAGTTTGAGTTGTAATTTTCTTTCCATTGTAATAGTTTATTTCAATTGTAAAATAGATCTGATATTGGTAAACTTTTAGTATAATTCCTTATCATTTAAATGTCTAATACTATCAATTAGATTTTTGTTCTGCAAGCTATTATAAGGGGTATTAGTCATTCAAATATCTTTCAACCTTTCTAGTGTTCGCCCCCGCACTAGCCATTGTTATTTCATACTTTTATCAATTGTAATTTCTACCTTTCAAGCAATTGATGATTAATTTACTTTCAATGCATCTCAGTTTTATGTTGCAAGCTTTCTACAAATTGTAATCAAATTTTTTTTCATCCCGAAACGATTGAGAAAATGTGAAATGTAGTTTAACAGAGCATACTACTGCCGCACGATATTCCTTTCTGTGTCAAGAAGAAAGGTACCTCGTGAAACTTGGAATCTAAAAATGCTTCAAAATCTGTTGCTTTTTCATGATTCCTATTCGCATTAAGTCGACTAGCTGGCATATGGAGGTAGAAAACCTAATAATCGTAACAGCTTGGTCAAGGACGTCAATAGTGAAAAAACTCACCTCGTTGAAAAAGATGGAGAAAAGCTTGTGGGTATGGCGAAGATTATCAAACCCAACGAGATAAGTTGACTTGATTGAAATCAGATCCATTTTTAGCGGGTTGGGAGAGTCGGTAGTGCCACAACAGGGTTGGAGACTTGGTGGGGATAGGGCTTTCGTAGGTAGGATAGATGGAGTAGAATATTCGGTCAAAAGTTTGTTATGGCTTCAAAGCCTACCTCGTAGATTTTATATTGAATTATCGGATTTCTTTGGGAATAACGTAGCCTCTTGTGGTGGGTCATGTTTGATAGAATTTTTGTCAACGTGTGTGGTAGTCAACGATTGACAGAGCCCCTATTTGTTTCACATTATTTAAGCAAGAAAATGAAAATTTGTACATTTTTTTCAAATAAAGTGGGTCCCACCACAAACAAACTGGTCAAATATGACTGCTATTCTACTATACCAACGGTTCATTTTTTTTTTTACTAATGTGAAACAAACAGGGACAGGATTTTTGTCGACACATGACTCTTGGGTGGTCAACGATTGATAGAACTTTTGTGACTCTTTGATGCATTGAGTGTGTTGCAGTTCCTGTCATCCTAAACCTAATTTAATCATCCTAGTTTCTATCTCTAATTTACCCTTCACTTTCCTTGTTAAAAAAAAAAATAGGAATACATTTTATTTTTCAAAAAACACCCAGTAAGACGAATTGTTTTTTTCTCTCCTCATTGTGACAGAACAGAAATCTAATCCAGCAACAATAGGGCGACTGATTAAAGTGCGAGAAGTATGACGGTATAATTTGGGACTTGAGTTCATTTTGATTCAAAAAGTTCATCGATTTTTATACGTGTGGTTATTTTTAGGCTGCCTATTGGAGTTGGACATTTGAGTTCTTTTGTACTTCAGTAGAAAAAATTGATGTTTATCGATCGTGCAACATCAATTTGAGGAGATGTCAATGAGATCAATGAAGATCATGAAAATTGACAAAGATCACGAAAGTTATGACTTAACGTAATTATGTATATAATTGTATTTATCATATTTTGGATGAAAATCATCAATAGTCCCCCGCCCCGGCACACAATTAGTGAAATGTTTTGGATTTAGCTCATACGATTTAAATGTTTGAGATCGTGCTACATATTATTGAAAGATTTGGGACCGTCGCTCTGTATTTTTTTTTGGGGGTATTTTAAAAAATAAAAATTGGATGCACTATTCGAGGTAGCGGAGATAGTAAAATAAGTATTTAAAAAAAAAATTGAATGCAATATTCGATTTGATATTAAGCGATTTTTATAATTGAAACCTAGAACCATTTTCAAATGTTGTGAAATTGAAACATCGATAGATCAAAATGGAACCAAACAAATGACCACAGTTTTGATTCGATTTGATAGATTGTCGATTTTTTTGTTCACCTCTAGGTGGCAATGGATGTTGTTGACTCATGAATTTATTGGACATGTATTGGTGCTAAGAGCCCGTAGTAATTGAACAACAATTAGTTGGTGCAATTGTTACCTACACTCCCCGTAGTAATTGTGAGGGAATCAATTAGTAGGGTCCACTTTCACTTGTATTAAATCCTAAGCACTGTAATAATTATCCGGTGAATTATACTGTCTTCACTTCCACTTACACCGCACAAAGCACCTTAGTGATTTTAAAGTGAATTCACTTAGACACTGAACAATTCCAATATCTTATAAAAGTCTACCTTTATTTTTCTCTTCTTTTTTTTTTCCAATATTTTAAAAGATACTCATCGTATCTCAGAAAAGACTTGTTTCTATTTTCACGTAATTAAAAAAAATATAATTAATATAGTTGGAATAATAAATATTCTTACATTTTTCCTAATATGTCATACATTACTAAGCCACATTAAGACCATGTTTGTTACACATTTTTCAATGAAATAACATTTTTCATCATATCAATAACTTTTTCTTCTTTTTCAACCACACATTCTCTATCAATCTACTATTTCAGAATACGCCTAAATAATGTGGCTCAAACACACCTTAAATAAAAGTAGTTTCATATTTATTGATAACAAGACATGTTAAATAGAGGCATATTGAAAATTAACAAATTATTTATACTCTCAACCAAAAAAAAAAAAAAACTTATAATTTGGGACATATGAAAAAGAAAAACAAGCTTATCTTTATAATATGACGAAAATAGTAAATGGTTACAAATCAATGTATGTTTGATTTTCTTTAAATTAAAATTTTTTATTTGTCATATTCATTTTCAATCACACATTCACACAATAAAACTCTCCATTTTAATTGGATTTTGAAAAAAATGTATTTTGGAGTAGTAATTTTTTAGAGAATGTGTGGTTAAAAAAAAAGAAAAAGTTTGAATTTACGTGTAATATGATTTTATTGGACAATGTGTGGTTGATAAGAAGAGATAGAAAAATGAATTATAATTATAATGAAACCCAAACAGAGACAAAATATCTACACGTAAATTTAAAAAAAATTCATACTTTTTAATCACGCAAAATAGTGATTTTTTTTAGAATGCGTGGTTAAAAAGTAAAAGAAAATTTTAAATTTAGTGTAAAATATTTTATTTTGCAAACGTGTGGTTGAAAATTAGAGCACGTTTGGTAACAATTAAAATTTAATTATAATTGAAAATATAGCCGTTATTGGATCACACTCGTCTAATAAAAGTCAACAATAACGATTAATTTTTTAATTTTAATCCGATTTTATCTTTATCAAACAGGCTGTTGGTATGAAAATTACAGTGTCGGCTTAAAATATCATTTTCTCCCAATGATCATCAAACAGGGCTTAATCAATTTATAATCTTTGAAGTAAAAAGTTGGGTTGCTCTATTTTCTTCCTTCTGGAATCTTGAATTTGAAAATGCAGGAGATGGAGATCCTACAAGCACAGTACACATACCAACCCCACCCCTACTCTTTCTCTCTCTGCGCGTTGAATAAAATGGAAAACATAAGTCTTCTCTGCGCTCTCTCTCTCTCTTATAGTTTTTACTTCATCAGACTACCAACCCGCAATTTTTTTTAAAAAACTCCACCTCTCTCTCTCTCCAAATCTTACCAGCTGCAAACACACATTCTGTATTTTTTTTGTTTTATCATTTCTTTTGTGTTTTTGGGGGGGTGCGAAATGAACCGGCGGATGTGATGGGGGCAGGGTTTTCGCAGGTTTTCCCGTGTTTCAACCCGTCGGCCGGTGCGAACCGGGGCGAAGAGGGTGTCATTTTCTCAGCTACTGAACCGCTTGACGAAACCCTAGGCCATTCCTTCTGTTACGTCCGGTCCTCTGCTCGCTTTGTGTCCCCTACTCACTCTGATCGCTTTGTTTCCCCCTCGCAGTCACTCCGTTTTGACGATCCGCAAAGACCTAAACCGCCCGGGATACCAGAAACAGGTTTCCGAGCTATTTCCGGTGCCTCTGTTAGTGCAAATACTTGGACTCCCAGAACTGTCCTTGACGATATTTACGACGACGCCATCGAGAGTAACAATAACAGCAATGCTCCTGGTTGTTTGGCTGGAACCAGGGGTAGTGTTGTGAATGGGTTTGAGAGCACGTCGTCGTTTAGCGCCTTGCCTTTGCAGCCGGTACCTCGTGACGGCAAAGGTGAGCCACCGTCTGGGCCGCTGGAGCGGGCGTTCTTCATGTCAGGTCCGATCGAGCGTGGGGCCCTCTCGGGCCCGCTGGATAGTGCTGCCGGAGGCATAGGTCCTGACGGTAACGGGGTGCCCTTTTCAGCACCGTTGGGTAATGTGTGTGTGAAAAAACGAAGGAAGGGTATTTCTGGAATTCGCAAAGCATTGTACAGGAACTTCTCTGAGAGGAAGCGCCCTTGGGTGGTGCCAGTACGGTATTTAGTTGGAGGAGGCAGGAAGGATATCCCGTTATCTGGAGAGAGCGGCAGAAGGACCGAGATGGGAAGTGACAGCAATGTTCATTGGGCTTTGGGTAAGGCAGGGGAGGATCGGGTACATGTGGTAGTATCAGAAGAGCATGGGTGGCTTTTTGTTGGAATTTATGATGGATTCAATGGCCCCGATGCCCCCGAGTTTCTCATGAGCAATTTGTACAAAGCCATGTACAATGAACTAGAGGGTTTGTTTTGGGACACTGAGGAAGCAGTTGTAGCTTCCGAAAATGCATTAATGGCTGATAATGCTAACTTATCTCAAGAAAACCAAGGAAATGAAGAGGCTAAAGAAGGGGAGGTAGCTGAAAATGAAACGAAATCCGTAAAAAAGGTGACATTTGAAGAGAAACAGATTGAGGTTAGGAGGAGAAGACTATGGGAATTTTTAGCTGAGGATGATCCAGGAGAGGGACTTGATTTATCAGGTTCAGATAGATTCGCATTTTCCGTTGACGATGCTTTGAACCTTAACGTTGCAGGTTCAGCTGTGAGTAGGAGGTCTTTATTGTTGTCAAAACTAAAACATGGTTTATTGAGTAAGCACAAGGATAAGGATGGTAGAAGATTGTTCCCTTGGAGATTTTGGTTCGAGGGGAAAGAGAAGTTGGTAGGTGAAATGGAGAGTAATAGAGTAGTGGAGGGGGAGGGGATTATTAGAAATGGGAGGAAGCCGAAGGTGGGGCCGGTTGATCATGAGTTGGTTCTGAGAGCAATGTCTAGGGCACTTGAGGTCACAGAACGTGCATATTTGGATATGACAGATAAGGTTCTCGATCAGTATCCTGAACTTGCATTGATGGGTTCTTGCTTGTTGGTTGTGTTGATGAGGGATGAAGATGTCTATGTAATGAATGTAGGGGATAGTCGGGCTATTGTTGCGCAGCACCAACTTAAAGAGGTTAGTTCTAGTGCAGAATTGAAGGTTGCAGGGGATGATGGGTTGAATGCCGAAGGTATAGTTGAAGAGCTTGCAGATGTTAGTGAGAGGGAAAATAAGAAGAGGAATGAAGATCATGTTCACCAAGCTACGAGGTTGTCTGCATTGCAGTTGTCCACTGACCATAGTACCAGCATTGAAGAAGTATGTCCTCACAATTTTATTTTATTTTTATCTGTTTTATATTCACGTCTCTTCATTGCTGCTTCAATATATGAATTTTATGTTCATCAGATGGTTAAGATGTGGTATTCTTGAGTTCTACTATGGAAAATGATTGACCTTTCACTTTGTGAGGATGGAGCTTATAAGGTTTGAAAGATTTGAATTTAACTAATTGTTCAATGACTTTAAAACTTGGCCACTTCCATCATGAATTAGAATTTTGTATTCTGGCTACTTGTGCAGACCTAGATACTTGGTTCTTATGGCCGTGCATCATAGTGCATTGGAGCTTTCAAGTAGATAAGAAGTGATAATTTGACTGATCAGTTGTTTTCTATAATCCATACTATTAACTGATTTGCATTTTCAGTACACTTTTATGAATTGGGACTAGATTCAATTGGCACTTGGGAATTTTGATGTTTCTGTTAGCTGAAATCTGTTTCCTCTACCTAATAAGTCAAACATATTGTGGGAACTGATAAGATATGTTTGCTCTATCTAATATGACCACCATATTCTGGGAACTAATGAGCCAAATGAGGTAGTAGTTTCTCTAAAAGCATTAACTTAGGCAAGATGGTCAAATAGTAAAGAGAAGACTTTGTTGCTTTTAGACTAATGATTTATTTGCACATGGAAGTGCTAAAACATTACATTTAAATTGTTGGATGTGTGATGAAGCTTTATGAATGTGGACAATAATATAGTAAGAATTGATATTTCTTGGATAGAAATTTTGAAAGTAATTCATAAGAAAATTATTCTATTTCTTTCCATTTCTATATGTGGGCATTAGTGTTTAAACAAGGCCAAATCGGGTACCAAGGCGTTTTTCCATTGTGAGGTGAGGGGTGAGCCTCATGAACTACTACTACTATTATTATTATTATAAGCACGTGGTTAACCATAAATGAACTTCAAAATTTCCAAAACAATAGAACAAGTTAAAGTACCCATGCCATTCTAGAGTCGATGTGCTATTATGAGTCATCAATGTGCTGCAATTCTAGAGTCAGTGTGCTTAACAGTGGTTCATGAGTGTTGTGGGTTGCGTTTTATCCTAGTTTTGGACGCATAGTTTATTCTTTTTAATGGCTGATTAATAAATAAAAAGAGATCAGGTTGATTTAAATAAATGGTAGATTTGTCAAAGCTGGTCAACCAATTAAATTAATTAGGTTTAAACTAATAATGGGCCCCCTTTCTGATTAAAGAGAAGCGCATTCCTCTCGTGGCGTGAACTGTGTGCATCGAGGCATGTAATTAAGTAGGTTTGAATAAAAAATGGCCTCCAGCTGATTTAAGAGAATTGCAGGCCTCTCGTGGTCTGAGCTGTGCACATTGAGGCATGTAATTAAGTAGATTTTAATAAAGAGCGTACGCCTCTCATGGTTTGAGGTGTGCGAATTAAGACATGCAATTAAGTAGGTTTATATGAATAGTGGGGCTCGACTCATTGGTTTGAGGTGTGTCATTATGCTTCATTAATGTCACTAAATGGTCTCTCCCTGAGGCTCTTTTTGAGCTTCTCCATCAAGGTACGCCTGAATTTGAACTTTTAAACCATGGTGGTGGACATTGAGCAATTTTATTGATTAAGCCCTTGTTTGACACCCATTTTATGGTAGAATTTGATTTAAAATAGTGATTGATGTAAGAATGTGTGGTTAAAAAGTAAGGAAAATTTTTGGATTTATGTGTAATATTATTTTATTGATGGAATGTGTGGTTGAAATGAAAAATGAGAGAGAGAATAAGAAAAAAATTTGGATGTCAAACAAGGGCTAAGTTGGGCCTTTTTATATTTTGTGGACCACAATCCTTGAGGCGGTGCTTTGAGATGTATGCCTTACACAACTGAGGCATACACCTCCAAAACAGCCCGACAATTAGTGCCTTGAGGTGTTTTTTGCACGCCTCACTCTGAGCGGTCCTTAAGGTGTTTTTTTTTTTTTTTTAAAAAAACCATTAGTCAATCCGTCCCGTTCTTTATTTTTTGAAATAAGGTGTAATGTCGATATTTATATGGCTTACGTTTCTTCAACTTAATGCCAACTTTTTTCTCTACTTTGACTCCTTTATCCGTGATTCCATGTTGTATAAGCCTTCTCTTTTAATGTATTTGTCTAGTTTGTCACATTTATAGATTGCTGGCTCTTGTGTTCACTTTACTTATTTATCTTCATTCATTCAAGAAAGAAGAGTCTTGTGATGTGGCAAGGCCCGACGAGTAACATTTTTCACTGCTAAGACATAATCTTTTTATTTATAGTTTACAAAGTGATATAGTCACCGATTGAAATGGCATTACTTTAGGTTATCTTTGCCTTGTTAACTAGTTTGAAGATCAAAACAAACCTTCCTCAGTTGCTATTGGTTATATCAAGTAAAAAAACGTGAGGAGTTCGTTTTCATGCATCTTGGATGTAATTTTTGACTATTGATACCCTTTGTAGTGCAAGGAAAAGCAAGGAAGAGTCCTTTCTTTTTGTTCTTTGGCTGGCAATTATTAAATTTTCTATTGGTAACGAAACTACTTTGCCCTGATCCATTGAACACCCAGCAATAAGCTTTCTTTATGTTGTTTAGGTTCTTTTCTTGACTTTGGATTTATCTTCTGGTTTTCCAAGTTCCTGGGAGTTATACTCATTTAGGTTATTTCCTCCACACTCAAAGTAGGAGTCCAAAATGCAACATGAAGTCCAGCCATGGGAAAATTTTAATTTGAGAACTGCTTCTTGATGTTCCCCCTCTCCGAAATATGGTTGGTGGATGCTATTACAATATCACTAGCGCTCCATTTTTTGGAGAATTCATTTTGTAATAGTGATTTGTTTTTGAGAAAGCGTGGTTAAAAAGTATGAAAAAGTTTTGGTTTATGTGTAAAATTATTTTATTTGGAGAAATTGTGGTTGAAAATGATTCCGAGGAAAATGAATTTTTAGAGAATGGGTCTCAAACATGGGCTAGATTTGTATTTCCAATATCTTTAGCATTTTCCTTTTGCTGGTAAATTCTTAGAAACAATGAACTTGCGTGTATAATAGTTGCGAAGACAACTACTAGCATATTAGACTACAAATCTCATTTGATCGTGACGCCATCTTGTGTTTTGTCCAATAGCTTTTGTTGTTTGTTTATTTTCTTGTTCTTGGCATAAAAATGTTTATTGTCACCAGCTGGTCGATTCAGATTCTAACAACTTTTCGTTTTTGATTTCATAATGAAAGTGAAATTGCGGATTACCAGGTATTCATGTAGAGTTCTTTTTGCTGTCCCCAACATTTTGTCAAGCCTTACCACTCTATGTTGTTTTCAAATGTTTTGGTCCCATCATAATCCTCTAGATAACTTAGATGCATTTGGAACATCAATTATGCCTATTCTGGTCTAGATATCTTTTTCCCTTTGAATTCAAGCAGACGCTTCGCTTCATATAATTTGTCTCATCCTTTATTGGCATTTGGCATGCATGGTGATTGGTGTCTGAATTTTGTTTAGATGCCAAGGATATTTAAACCATGTTTGAGCTGCATTTTTATTTTATTTTTTTGCAAAAAATGCATTTTGAAATAGTGATTTGATGGAGAATGTTTGGTTAAAAAATAAGGAAAATTTTGAAATAGTGATTTGATGGAGAATGTTTGGTTAAAAAATAAGGAAAAGTTTTGGGTTTGCGTGTAATATTTTGTGATTGAAAATGTGTAGTTGAAAATAAGAGAAAAATGCATTTTGAAAATAATGGGTATCAAACAAGGGCGTATAAAATCACACGACTTCTTATTCTCAATAATTGATTGCAGTGACCGCAACTGCTAGAAGTGAACTGGCCATAACAATTTGACCTTTTCATACTGGCTTTACTTGAAATTAATCTATATCTTGGTTTGAAGTTTATTCAATTTTCTAAAGCTTGGACAGTTTAAAATCATGTGATACAGGAAAAAATCTAGAGTGGGCTGGGGAATAGAGCTTTCCACAGGATTATTGTAGCATAGTGGTGTTACTTAACAAATGGTCCAGTCATTTGCTGCTCATATATTGCTTAATAATCCAGAGTGAGGGTCCCTGAAATTTTTTCATATTTACGTTCTAGCAAGCATATTTGCCTTTTAAGCTCCATGCATAGATAATTATTAATGGGTTCTTTACTGCATAACCTATCTACTCCGTTGTCTACTTTGTTACAACCATAGACAATGTTCCTAGTTGTGTTCAAAATGAAAAACCTAAGTCCCCTTTTATAAAACATAGTCTTTAACTTCAAGGAAACTTTTAATGGATAACAATGAATAAAATAAAACACCTATCAGTATAACGTGAAATGAAATCCTATCTGATGAAAATAATAAAATCTAACTCAACAAAAAGTCTAAATATTCTGTTTGTTTCGTCTGGAGTGAAGTAGACTTTAGTTGTTTCCCATCATTTTCTTCCCCTTTTTTATTTCTTCATGAAATAGTCAAATAGGAGATTTATTTGCAGTACAATAATATGGCACCAGGGTTAGGTTAATTTTTAAAAAATGCTCCTCTAGTTAGTAAGAATTTTGGGGTGTTATTCAAGTACATTCTCCTAGTGCTCTTGGTGAAATTTGCCAGAATTCATGCCCCTGAACCTTAGTGATAGTGTTTAATTCTGAGTGTTAAAGCCAGAATAAAATGAAGTTGTTTACTTTTATGTGCTCGTGAACATGTGCTATTGTTTCTTTTCCTCTGGATAGCCTCTTGTACATAATAAGGTGATGTAAAATTTCTACATATGTTCTTCTATACTCTCTCTCAGTTTTTTCTGTTATGAATTTTGATAACCATTGGCAACGTGAAACTGCATATAACCTTTCATTGTTTTTTGGTTGTGTAACTTTGTAATTTCCAGGAAGTTCTTAGAATCAAGAATGAACATCCAGATGACAGCAATTGTATCGTCAACGATAGAGTTAAAGGTCGTCTTAAAGTAACTCGTGCATTTGGGGCTGGCTTCCTCAAACAGGTTTGTACATTACTTGCCAGCGATGTTAATTCTGTTACACGTTCTTGTTATCTATGTGTCTGTGCATGCATGTGTACTGGCTTATCTCTCTGTGTATTGAGTTTTATTTGAAGGGAGGACATGTATTTAGAATTTATCTAAAATCCTGAAGATGGAAAATATATTTTCCTGAAGAGCTTTATAACTGTGTGGCAATATTATCTTAAATAGTAATATGGTCTTCAACTTCATTCTATCAATTTTCTCAATTTTCAAACTCTCCATGTGCTTTTGGTTCTTTGATAAACAAGTTGCTTGTTTATTTTTTATACTGAAAGTCGATTCTCTGGAATTTTGGTTTCAATGTATCAGTTTGAGAGACTATGCCTCTGGGAAGAAAGATATCATTGCAAAAATACCAAGGATATGTAGTACTCATTGCATATGTCCCATCAATGACGTATACTAATATACTCTACCACCTTCATTCAGATGACTTTACTATTTTTAGCCCTTGAGCCACATTAAAAATCTCATTATCATTCTTCTACTCATTTTTAACTACACATTATTCAATAAAATAATATTTTCCATCACATCAATAACTTTTCCTTCTTTTTCAACCTTACATTCTCCATCAATCTACTATTCTAGAATACATTATTCCAAAATAATGTGGCTCAAACACACCCTTAATATTGGTTCATTATATAGTCTTCATGTTTACTGCTACTTAGTTCTTCATGTTTGTTAATTAGTTTGCATCTTCTATCTATTGAACTTAGATGATGTTTTGATGTGCATGCCCTGCTGGTTTCTCTAATGCTTTATGGTGCATATTGATGCAGCCTAAATGGAATGATGCCGTGTTGGAAATGTTTCGGAATGAGTATATTGGTACTGCAGCTTACGTATCTTGTTCTCCTTCTCTTTGCCACCATAAGCTGTGTCCCATGGATCAATTTTTGGTGCTCTCATCTGATGGATTGTATCAGTATTTGAGCAATCAAGAGGTTGTTAGCCTTATTGCGAATTTTATGGAGAAGTTTCCCGATGGTGACCCAGCTCAACACCTGATAGAGGAGCTTCTCTTCCGTGCAGCCAAAAAAGCTGGTAACCTTTTTTTTTTTTTATTCCTTGGAAGTAGTTGAATACATTTGGATGAAGCATTTTAAGTAAAATATTGGTGATCCATACATTATACTTGTACCAAGTTAAGTTGCTAGTTACCTGGTGAGGTACTGTTTGATTCTTCTGTGAAGTTGTCATTTGAAACTTTGGTCATGAGATTTTGTCCATTTTGTCCTCATTTCTTAAATTTGCACGTGCACTATGCAATTGTTTGTTATATAGTCAGAGATGAGACTACAACTGATCTCCAAGAATTAGGACTCTGAAGTCATGTTGGATGTGAATGCTAGGTTTATGTCAACTGGGTGCATATATGCCTGACGATGATGAAATATATCACTACGTTGAGACATATTTGCACTACTACATAATGCATTAATGCCTCGTCTTATTCTTCATACACCTGGTATAGTTGATTGCTTGTTTTCTTAGTTCTTGTCTATTATCTTGTACAATTTTTTTAAAGAAGAGTACCGGGATTTGCAACCTAATTAGGTCACTTAGAGGTGAAGATCATGGGAGAACATCTATCTCTTGTTTTGGGGCTGTGACTCTGGGGCAACAAGGTAACTAGAGGTGAAGACTGACGTGGAATTTACAGTTAGCGTCTGCCTATTTATTTGAAATTATTAGTGAGTCAGTTAATATGATACGAGAAAACATTCTGCAAAATAGTTTTGTGAAATGCGGAATGCGAGC
>CAIGRS010147814.1:0-11180 GCA_903798395.1 Fraxinus floribunda
CCTATTTTCTTCGAGTCATATTATACATATTTTGAACTTTGTTGCAGGCATTGATAGATTGTCAAAGCTGAGATTGGAGTCCCTTGATCTGGGTGGTAATTCATTTGATCGCAAAATTTTATCATCTCTTATTCGACTTTCTTCTCTCAAGCATCTTAAATTTGGATTGAACTTTAACGATAAACAGTAAATTCATTATACTTTGTATTTTGGTGGTTTTTTGGTAAACCATGTGATTATCTACGAAATCAACCCTTTGGGATCACAAAATTTACTTTTTACGACATGCATTATATGCTGTAAAAAGTTCTTTACGTCGTATATGTGAATGCCGTATAGTCATACCGTAAATACTCATATTTTTTTACAACATACAATGCATGCTGTAAAAAAGGGAAAGCAAGCCATTTATTAATTTTTACCGCATGCAATAGCATGCCATAAATACTTTAATTTTTTACAGCGTGCAGACACATGCTGTAAAAAAGATATTTTTTACAATATACTTTTTTTGCATGTAAATATCCATTTATGTTTTTTTTTTACAAAGTGGACACGCATGCCGTAAAAAAGATAATATTTTGTACGACATACTTTTATTGCACGTCGCAAACGCCCATTTAATTTGTTTTAAAATTATTTATTAATTTGATTATCAACAAACCAATAATAATTAAAGAACAAAATTATATATCAATCCAATATAATCATGTATTTCATAGTTTCGCTAAACGAAAGTAGTGAATAACGTTAAATATAATTTTTTAAAATGTAAAGTTTATCTAAAAAATTACTAAAAACATTGTTAGCCTAATCAAAAAGTTGATAGAAATAAGTCAAAAGTACATATTACTACTACAAAAATAACTGAGTAAAATATGACGACGATTCCTATCGAAGTTTACTTCTTTGATCAACAATTTAACTATTCCAAAAATAAGCAACTGCCTGCCCATCACGAAAATAAGTAACAATGGTATAATTAATAAACTTAGAGTGAGCATACAAATCAAAAGCAGATCAAGAATTATATTGTCTTTTATCTAAACAAAACCATAACTAATAAATGATAATAGCAAGCAATCACCAAAACCACAAAAGTTTACAAGTAAATCATGAGAAAAGCAGAGGAAATATTTTTAAAATACAGTAACCATATAACATTTTTGAGGGAAAAAAAACACATGCAGGTAACTAACAATAGGTGCAAGGACTTTTGCAGAGTGAAAAAGCAGTGTCCATGAAAACAACATTTTAAAAGTTACAACCTCAATTTGAGATTTCATCATTAATTTAAGTTGTTTGTAAAAGAAAAAATGAAAAGAATTACAATTTTCATCTCAATTTCATTTTAGATAAATCTATTTACCATACAGTAACTTAAAAATTATGCTAATTGCCCTATTACATCAAAAAAAAATTCCATTTGTCCCTTCCTAATAAGGTTAGCATTACTAAATGTATATTTTAATCGTAAAGTAATTCAATAATTCAATAATGAGTCATGTTATTCGTACCGAAAATGGTTCATATACAAGTTGATCGACGCTCACAATGGAGTGGGGGGCCACCTTTTTTTTAAAAAAAAATTTTAATCACGCGGGGCCCACCACATGTGAGAAGTCGTCAATTCATTGTCATCCATTTTCGGCACAAATGAAAAAGCCCTTCAATAATTTTACTACTAGGTTGAAACAAACTGATCGTTGTTCAGGTCAAAGTCTCCTTGTCCGAGTGTGCATATTTGTGATTTTAAAACTGGTGACTAACTTTAACATGCATATTTTGTTCTAATGATGATGTCGTTCTTACAAAAACATGTGGTGGAATGTTGAAATTTGTCGTAATCTAACATTAGTTTGCTCCTCACGCGGTCCCTTAGCTAGTGACACTATTGATAGAAAATGTATGGTAGATTATAAAAAATATTATTTGTCTGTTTCGTCATTAATTAGTCAAGATCTGATTGTAAAATATCATGAATCTTAATTTCTTAACAAAAAATAAGCAAAAGAAGAAGTCGTCTACACATCTTATTTGTTATCTAGGATTTATAGGAAATTGTATATGTAATTTTTTACATTTCTACTCTCAGAGTTTGGACAATAATGAAGGGATAATATTTTTATATCACTGTAAAAGTCATAAAAATGAATAGTAGTATATAGTTCCGGTCAATACACTGTACCACAAGTTTCTCCTTTAAAAATGGACGCTCCCAAAGCGGAAAATCCACCAAGCACTATATGTAAGAGATTATGCACCGTTGCTAATAAAACAAATAAACCAAAAGTTGGGAAAAGAGGTGCATTTTATGAGATTTGGAGAGGGGGAATGGGAAAAGGGTTTGGGCAGACAAGGTAGATGACTCGGTTGATTAATAATTGACGGGCTGAAAGGAGAAAGTAAGGGTTTGGCTCAAAGGAGAAAAGAAAACGAGTAGTAGGAAAAACGATGAAAAAGGAAGGAAAAGAAAAGAAAATTCAAGATAAAAAAGTGTGCATTTATTTACTGTGAGCCAATATGTATGCCATAAAAACTTTCGTTTTCTTATCTAGTATTTTTTATGACATGTACAAATTAGTGCCATAAAACCCCTTTTTAATCTTACATTTGTTTTAAAAAGAAAATTACAGCACACATTAATGCACACCGTAAATATTTTTTTTTTAAATTAAAAATCACAAACATTTTTTTATTAATCTATACGGCATGCTTGAGAAGTATGCCATAAATAATCAACTTTTACGGCATGTCAAATATGTATTTCGTAAATACTTTAAGCAATTGAAATTATGGCACACATTTAAGATGTGTAAAAAGTCTGTTTTTACGACATACTTGATATGCACACCATAAAAAGTTACTTCTGTTGTAGTGAATATAGATATTTTGAACTTTGCTACAGGTATTGATAGATTGTCAAAGTTGAAATTGGAGTCCCCTGATCTGGGTGGCAATTCAGTTGATCACAAGATTTTGTCATCTCTTAGTCGACTTTCTTGAACTTTATATGGGGAGAAAATAACGGCAATAGTAAGTCCAATATACTTTGTATCCTGGTGATTTTTTGGTATTCAGTGATTATCAAAGAAATCTTTTTTGGTATTCAGTGATTATCAAAGAAATCAACCCTTCGGGATCAATTTGTTAAAACTTTTCCTGTTACGGTATAAGATAAGCAATTTGTAAATTTTTCATGCCTAACATGTAGTTCTTGGGCCCTTCTAGATGTTAGAATTAGGGTGTAACCCAAATTCTATTTGATGGATAGATATGGCAAAAAATCTCATTCAACTCGATATCTGTGGGGTCCCGCCTCGAATGGATCGGTGATTACCCGCCTAACCGGGTAAACGGATGTGGCGGCGATCATTGCCCCGAAAGGGGTATGAGAAATATAGTCTCCACTCTACTATCTTCCACGTTTAAAGTTAATTTTAGTTTTAAATTTTTTATCAAACAAAAATAAAAAATTTATCATTATTTTTAAAAAATATATGAGTTCTTCTTAACAAATTTGAAAAAAAAAAAAGTAAGTAATAATATTTATTAACTAAAGACATAAAATAAATAAAAAAACAAATAAACGGGCGATAAATGGGGTAGGCATCTGCCCCGCCCTGTCTTGATTTCGTCCTGAACTCGCTACGCCCCATTCTGCTTTAACCAGGTATGGAAACAGTGTAAGTTAACAAAAATACTTGATTGGACGAGGATGAGAATTACCTATCGGTCTCATAACTACCTCACTGCCATCCCTATTAGTAGACTACTTGGAAATTCTATTTGAAGTCCAATTTCAAATTCTAGTAGAAATCTATTAAGGAGTTTAAGTTTGAATTCAATCTTGGAATTGGTAATAGATTTCAAGAGGCTGTGAAGGAGTCCAAGTTATAACAAATAAGAAAAATAAAGAACTAATTGTATGTATATTCCCGTACTTTTTAAAAGTGCAAACTAGTCTCAAATAAATTATTGAAATGGTAATTAGCACATAATGTCGATATCTTTTACAATTATTGCGAAAAACCTCATTACCTTTCATTTTTCAATATTTTCACCTTTAATTACACATTTGATTGCACAAACTATCATTTCTATCAATTTTCATTCAATTTCTAAATAATAAATTGTGAAATCACGAATATATACTCCTATTTAAAGAAAGAAAAATAAAGAGCTGGTTGCAATTATAGTTCTAATTTTATTTTATTTAAAAAAAAAGAGTAAACGAGTCCCAAATAAATTATTAAAAGGTAGAAATTAAATTTCCTTTAGAAAAGTGCAAACGAGTCTTAAATAAATTATTAAAAATAAAAAATTATTCTTTTTATTTAAATAGGAGTGTATATTCGTTATTTCACAACTTTTATTGAGAAATTGGATGAAAATGGATAGAATTGATGGTTTACGCAATTAAAGGTATAATTAAGGGTGAAAATATAAAAAAAATAATGAAATGTATGGACGTTTTTCACAATAATAGTAAAAAGTGTGGACATTATGTGCTAATTACAATTTCAATAATTATTTGAAACTCGTTTGCACTTTTTAAAATATTTTGAGACTATAATTGCAATAAGTTATTTATTTTTTTGTATTTGAGAAAATCAATGTAATAACATTTTCCACGATAATGGTGAAAGATAATGACATTACGTGTTAATTACACCAAAAATAACTAGCTTTCACTTGGCATTTGTAACCTTATCTGTAAGATAAGATTTACTGAATTTTGCTATTTATACACCGGGTGTGAGATTGAATGTACACTTACCCTGCCCGGATTTACAAGTAGCAAAATCCAAATGATTTAAAGCTAGTCACTTGGCATTACCGTAGGATTTACGCAAAATCCATTTTTCTGAGATTTAAAGCCAGAAGGAAGGCAAAATCGTTAAATTACACAACTTCCCAATTTTAAATCGCATACAATTTAATTATCTACATAGCGATTTAACTGGAGAGGGTAGCTCTAGTTTTCCTTCAAATCATTGGTGTATATTTGTGAGTTTTCTGATCTTCTCTAGTTTCCAACGTATGTTGGTATCCACACAAATTTTACACACGCAGTTCAATACCATGTTACCCCTTCCGCTGTTACATTTTCTTCTGTTCGGCTATCCTAATGGCAACAGCTTCTGCAATTTCAAGAAATGTACCTTTTGTTCTTCCCATATACAATTCTTCAAGAATTTCCCATCTAAATCATCTCAATATTAGCAAAAATCCAAGAAAGATCCGATCAAAATCTCTAGTAGTAGCTTCTGATGGTGAATCAAGAACTCACAATGAGTACAGTAATTCCCACAAAAATTCTCGACCCAATAATGGTCATGAACTCCTTTCCAAGTTCTTGTTTGCAGATCCTCAGAAAAGTCACTCCAATCGGAGTGTTATTGTTAAATCTATGGAATCAACCAGTGGTTCAACCTCTACTGGCATTCTAAGCATGGTATATATTTTTCAGTGTGTCTCCGCCTATATGAGTTCTTGAATTAATGTGTGAGCGATTAGTTTTAACTTTTAATGGCATCTTAACGTGTTTTTAGGTGTTTAAAGTGTTGCATTTAATAGTTTCACTTGGGATCATACTGGCCATGGATAAATATTTGAAGAAGGCATTCATAGCAGCTGCCATCAAGTTCCCAAGTGCTCTATTTGGGATGTTTTGTGTATTCACCATTTTAAATGTTCTTGATTTCATTGTCCCTGCCGCGGCAACTGGCTTGATGAACTTCTTTGAGCCTGCGCTTCTGTTTATTCAGAGGTGGCTTCCATTGTTCTATGTACCTTCTCTGGTGGTCTTACCTCTGGCTGTTAAAGATATTCCTGCAGCTTCTGGCCTCAAAATTGTTTTCATTATAGGTATGTTATTCGTTTTTTTAACTAGTCGAGAATTTATTGTTTTGTTTTCTATTTTTGTGTATGAATCACCACATATTCTTTTGAATTATACGTGTCTACAGGTTTCATTTGGAAAATGAGTCGGTTTCAGTTTTAAGAGACTAACATTGGTGGATATAATAAGATCATAATGCTTTTAGTATTACAATTTACTTTACTTTTTTGGTTTTCAAAACACACAACACAAATACATTTGGAGGAGTGTATGTTTGGTTTACTTTGGAGCTCTATTTAGCTAATCTTTTGGATGCAATGTTTTTGGCATCCAGAAAATTGCGAAGTACTGAAATATTGAGAGGGTTATTGGTCATTGTTGATCTCTTACTCTGGACTCTGGTTGAACTATTGATGCGCCAATTTAATGCTACTGGTGAACAGTCCACACAAGTCCTCAAATCTGAGTTATAGATAATACTTGGGATTGATTCTGGAATCAACTTATCATGAAAAGGAAAGAGTTATATACTAAAACAGAGTACAACACATTACTTCATCTCTCAGTTAAAAAAGGTTGCACAAGCATCTTTAATTTGGAGAGGAAAAAAATTATGGCATAGCCTCTTAAGTCATAGAAAACATTTGCTTCTCACAATCAATGGCTCATTGAATAGTTATCAAAAAGTATATCATATAAAAAGATGATGATTCTGAGACTTAGATTTTAAGTTAGCATAGTCCTTGTATTATATGAAATTTGTTTTATTCACAGCTC
Organism: Fraxinus floribunda; assembly: GCA_903798395.1. Lineage (NCBI taxonomy): Eukaryota > Viridiplantae > Streptophyta > Magnoliopsida > Lamiales > Oleaceae > Fraxinus > Fraxinus floribunda. The sequence goes on from CAIGRS010147814.1 coordinate 6,623, forward strand.
GATAAAGCTAGTACGAAATTTTGAAACAGAAAGATGGTGTGCGTTAAAAGTAAGCTGTTACGACATGCTTGTGAGATTTGGTCGACCAGACAATATTATTTTTTCATGGATCTTTTTTAGCTCAGTAGTTTTTCTAGCCTTTGGACATATATTTACCTTATAGTTTAATCCTTCTAACATGCATAAATTGCCTAATTAGACTTACTCTATTTACACTTAAGGCGTCTCAACAAACTTCAGCATCCTAAAAATCTTTAAACATTATTATCTTGCTTGCTTTTCTTCACACTATGCCATTTCACTATGTTATTTCTGAGTCACTGTTTTCTGGTTTTCTGCAGTTGCAGGGTGGCTGGCTTCACTCTCTGTTGCAGGTTTTACAGCTATAGCAGTGAGAAAGATGGTAAAGACTGAAATGATACCTGCGGAGCCTATGTCAAAGCCTTCTCCATTTTCTTCATTGGAATTGTGGACATGGAGTGCGATTTTTCTTATATCATTTGTGTCTGCATTTCTATACCCCACAGTGCTTGGAACAAATGCCAGAACATGCCTGCCTTTTCTCCTCTCCTCTACTGTATTAGGCTATATAATTGGTTCTGGGTAATATCTTTTCCTCAGTTTAATATCACCTTCCTATCAGTTTCTGAGGACAATTTTTACTTTACTTGTTCAAGTTTTAAGTCTTCATTATGTAAAATTTTATAACATGGTTTCATTGTGGTCTTCAGGCTTCCATCTGATGTGAAGAAGATTTTCCATCCCATTATTTGCTGTGCACTATCAGCAGATCTTGCAGCATTGGCTTATGGACAGCTTTCACAATCGGGACTTAATTCTGTTTTAGGTAAAGATCTAGCCTACATTCATGGTCTTTATTTGTTGCCATAAACTATTTAGTTAAACAACGAAGTTAATTGATTGGGAATCTTATGGAAAGTACTCCCATTTCTTCCACATGAAAGATTTCAGTAATCAATACTCAATGGCATTGTTTAACTCGGTATTTTTGTATAAATGGATTAATTCTCTTACCATATTTTATTTACCCTTCTGAGTTGGCTCAGCTCGGATTTTTAGCAATAATGCATTGCCAACAAAATAAATAATCCTGCAGATTTAATCATAAATGTCACAATTTCTGCATTATTTGATGTTTGTGGAAGTTTTTGACTTCAATATAAATTGATTGTTAAAAATCTTTGTCTCTTCATACAAGTTTCAAATTGGCATCTGAGTCTATTATATCTGCCAGCCCTATATAAATGCATTAGTATCTAAAAAGAAAATATGAACGTATGCAGGATATTATCTTACAAAGGCCTCATCTAATCCTGGAGCTGGCGATATTCTAATGGGATTTCTGGGATCAGTAATTATCTCCTTTGCCTTCTCAATGTTCAAACAGAGAAAGGTAACAAAAAAATGGTCTATTCTTCAGATCCATGTGGTTTAAGTACAGAAACTCAATGTTTCAGAGCAGATCATGAGGTTGTGGTTTCTGGAAAAATACATATTAAGATTGAGAGTATATTTCCTGACCATCATTACCACAACAATAACAACAAATTAAATCATATTCAATTAAATACTAAAATCTAATACAGTCAGAAGTATAATTTCCTGGAAAGAGGGTGTTCCAGGGGATTAGCAAGGCAAAATGTGAGTTGGTATGTCTTTGCAAACAAGATACCTCAAAGATTGCTGGACGCGTTTTTTGACCAAGAAAATCGTGGTTTCAGGATTTAAAGTAAAAAAGAATAGAGATATCTCAAAACTCGAATAGAATCTAATCATATCTAAGCCTCCGTTTGGGAAGAATTTACAGATGGTTTATTTACGATAGAAATGAATGGTGGATAAATGGATACTACTTGTGGGTTCATTAGAATGTGTGGTTTAAAATGAAGTTTGACTATTTATAAATTATTATAAATTTTGCCAATGGATGCTAAGGTATCAAGTGAAAAGAATAGAGATTATTAGTCTTACGAAGTCTACTCCTTTCACTAAACGACACCATAATATTATAAATACTGTTACATTTTTATAGACATTATGCGTAAATGAAATAATCTCTGCTTTTTGCAGCTTGTTAAGAGGCATGCTGCAGAAATATTCACCAGTGTCATCCTTTCAACAGTGTTTTCTTTGTATTCAACTGCTCTCATTGGTCGCCTTATTGGATTAGAACCAGATTTAACTATATCAGTTCTACCAAGATGCATAACTGTTGCACTCGCTCTCAGCATTGTCTCCTTTTTTGAAGGTTGGTAACTTCATTCATTCTACAAATTCCTCATAATCTGTTTTTGATTACTATAGTTGTAAGCAAACAATTCCCGGGCTTGAAATGTCTGACATGTACATCACTAATGATTATTTTGGTATTGGTTTTAGGTGCCAATTCATCTCTAACTGCTGCTGTCGTTGTACTTACTGGACTGGTCGGAGCTAATTTCGTTCAAACGACTCTGGACAAATTTGGCTTCCGAGATCCTATTGCTCGAGGAATTGCAACTGCATCGAGGTATGGACTTTATGGATGGAAAATGCTTATCAATTTTCAATTTTTCCTTTAAGCTATTATAATTATTCAAAGGCATGACATATACTTTTTTGGTTCTATGAGAGCATCTCATTATAATTTTTCTTTCCACGGTTTTTACTTGTAAGATAACTTAGTAAAAAGAGGGGCCCATCTCCTCATATGCTTCAAGTTTATCAATTTTTCTCTAAACATTTTACACGTTTATTCAGTGCACATGGACTGGGAACAGCAGCATTATCAGCAAAGGAACCTGAGGCTCTTCCATTTTGTGCGATTGCATATGCCCTTACTGGCATTTTCGGTTCTTTGATTTGCTCTGTTCCAGCTGTTAGACAAAGCTTGCTAGCAATAGTTGGCTGACACCACCAAATGATACCTATTTATTTGTTCCTAATGCGAGGACAAGGCTCAACTGCATTTTGTATATGTCAACCCAGCAATGTAGTTTTTGAGCTACTGTCTCTCTTGTGCATGTAATTTCTTTGTTTTTTATGATTTTAGTTGGGTCATTCCTTTTAATGAAGATCACAACCTAACAGCTTACTGATTTGTAATTTAAATTTTCTTTCAGTAACAAACTGAAAATGTGTACTTCAGGGAGAATTTCTCGATTGATGNAACCCAGCAATGTAGTTTTTGAGCTACTGTCTCTCTTGTGCATGTAATTTCTTTGTTTTTTATGATTTTAGTTGGGTCATTCCTTTTAATGAAGATCACAACCTAACAGCTTACTGATTTGTAATTTAAATTTTCTTTCAGTAACAAACTGAAAATGTGTACATCAGGGAGAATTTCTCGATTGATGAGGATTTAACTCAACACTCAAAATGAAACAAAACCGCGATAGGAATCTAATGGAGCTTTTAACGAACTTTTTTATGCCATTGTAGCTTCTAATGGAGACCCAGGCTTGCTGGCGACAATCTGCTCATAGAGGTCTCTGATTTTCAAGCCGAAGATTGTTTGGAAGAGACCGGTTCCATTGTTGCTACATTTGCTGACTGACTTCACCGTAGAACTTGGTTGAAATGTTGCTTAGATGGCTTTCTACGTAAATGAGTTCTTCTAATCTGTTAAATTGGCCATCCTTCTCCAACAGACACCTTCAACAAACACGGAGAACAAGCATTAAGGCCCTGTTTGATAACCAAGATTTTTCTTGGAAGTTCGAAAAAAATTTCCATTTTGCACCGTTTGATAGTTAAAATTTTACCCGGAAAATGTTTTCCTCCATCTCTCCTCAATCGCCGATTTTCTTGGATTTGGTGGAAAATATTTTCTTTTGGTTTTGGTGGTAATTGATTTTTCAGTTTTTTTTTTTTTTATTATTTTAGAATATTTTTCAACTTTTCAATTTTTTTTATTTTTTTTTTTTTTTTTTTTTTGCAATTGAAAAAAATTCTAGACACAATGGTAAAAAAAAAATTCACTTTTATTGACAATTTTCATGCAAAACAAAGTCAAATGAATGGTATTCGGTATAGTAATTTTTTTTATCATTTTTTTTTTTGGCAATTGGAACAAATTCTAAACCCAATGGTAAAAAAAATTATCACTTTAATAGACAGTTTCCATAAAAAACGAAGCCAAACAATAAACAAACTTTCAACATTTTTCAAGTGGAAAATTATAAACATGATTAATTACAATTCTCTGTAAAACAATTTTTAGGCAATTCAATTCCTTGTAAAACATTTTCTTTCCACCCATTTTTCACATTTGCAATTTGAATTATGGCAGAATATGTTGAAAAAAATCATGCTAGAGCTAGCCTTTGGATTTTTCACATTCAGGTGATGATAGTTCCTTGTTGAGAAAAATAGTTGTGCAACAAAAACTTAAACCTGATTAATCTTTTACAGAGAACGATAGTTTCTGCAGTGGCAGAAACTGATAGGAAACGGCACTATAAAACCGGAGTTTTGCAGGGACGTAGTGATAGGAAATTTCTTGTATGCTTAAGATCAAATATTAGACCTCGCATTGGTTTTCTAAGATCAACTTGTG
>CAIGRS010147815.1:0-10048 GCA_903798395.1 Fraxinus floribunda
TAAACACGTGAATGTTTTGTTATAGAACAAAACATTAGAGACCCGTTGAGAGATTCCACATGAAAAATTATCGAGTGTCAGTGGTTAATCTCTAACGTTCGATAGTGGAATTGGTCCTTTGACTTGAGGTCATCATAGTGTTTTATCTGATGACGGTCATACTTTGGTAATATTGGATATTGCTCTACCAATGATCGCTAATACGGTATTGCTTGAGTATGTCAAAAATCATATGAATGTTGTGAATGATCAATAAAGGATTCGTCACTCTTATATCAAAATAATAATTCACGTCGTTAGACATCGTAATTGGGAATCTAATGGGTCACACACAAAAAAGAGCCAGAAGAATTAGATTTACCAATTAATTAATTGACAAATGTTGAATAATTAATTAATTGGGTTGCTTATTAATATGCTCGAATTAATTAATTAGATTAATTAATTCATGAGCCAGATTTAATTAATTTGATTAATTAAATATTGGATCGAGTTAAGTTTAAGAGATGGGCCAGCCCGCCTGAACTTATATTAATAGGCTACTAATGTTTGAAAACTGTAGAGAATAACTTTTATCTAAACACAAAACAGGTCCTTGTGTGAGAATCGAAATTATTTTATTTCCACTGTGTATGAATAAGTAGATTCCCAACATCAATTTCTTTTATGAATTCGAGATTATCTTCATGTTTAGTTGACATGTGACTTTTGTTCACACTTTCCCAACGATACCTTATTTTAGGAAGTGTCATATCTTCTCGACCTCCCTTAATTATAGTTAGGCCTAGTTCGATAGGGATTAAAATCTAATTAAAATTGAAAATATGGTCGTTATTGGGTCTCACTCGTCTAATAAAAGTCAACCATAACGGGTAATTTTTCAATTTTAATCCGATTTTAATCTCTATCGAACGGGCCCTTAGTTTGTGTATCTTCCTCGACCACAAGAGTTCACTTGCTACTAGGGATTGATCTTGTAAGTCTACATAAATAAGTTTTATATAGCATGACTCTGATTCCAATTCAGATTTGGAGTTCATCTTGAAAGTTGAAATATTAAGTCCAATTTTGTTATAGAAAAAAACAATCTCCATATCTACGAGATTTAGAATTTGGATTATTCTTGTTGTACATAGGGGGTGCCATGTGCCCATTATGGATATTATTATGACACTCCCTATGTACTTGTAGCATATCCCTGTACCATGCATGAATAAGTTCCGCAACATTACCGTGATACCACACGTTCAAATATGGAGTTTCATCTTGAAAGTTTAACTATTGGGCCCAATTTTCTTATTTTAACAAAACAATATCCGTATCTAGTAGATTTTAGAAATTTTGCTCTCAATTTTTTTTTTCGGTTTCAACTAAGTATAACATATCTAGGTAGGGGCGGGCTCGGGATTATTGTTTGGGGGGAGGGGGGGGGGGATTTTCCTATACTTCATTTGTTGCATTTCTTCGCCTATAGGAGGTCAGGTTTATGCCCATTTACTATTTTTCTTGTGAGATTGATTTTATATATATGGTTGGAGAATCCGAACCACCGTCAGCTTTCCTTGGTGCTAGTAATTTTTTTTTTTAAAAAAAATGGATCCTTTTTAATAGAACATTATTGCACAATTCTTTATTCATCGATTTTGAATCCACCTCTTCCTTTTTCTCCCCCAAATAATAAAGATTATTAAGGCTTCAAATAATGGTTCAGTGATTGCAAAGGCTAACCTTAAAATCAAATGCACGAAGAAGAGTGAAATAGATGTGATGTAATGAGAATCAATCTTGGAGGCAGCTAAATACTTACAGGAACCCTAAAGATAATTCGGACAATGTATCTCTGGTATGTGGGTTCAGTATAATTCATGAGATGCTTGAAAATGTGGAGAAGCGTCAATGCAATTGCCCCAATTGTACAAGGCAAAGCTATCAGTATGTACAATATAGGCCCCATTTGCCACAAATACTATAATTCGTTCACCAAAAAGCCTCTCCAAATGACAAAATTTTGTAATGAGAGAGAGAGAGAGAGAGAGAAGCATAAACAATGGGACGTTGAACAAAAATTCAATGCAAACCTTTTGGCCTTTTCATTTGATCGCAATAGCTTTTACCGCCGCAAATAGAACGAATGACACCCTCGAATTGCCCAGAAACTCGCAAAAAAGCAAGTCTCCAAAAGAAAAATTTTACTTCAAAAATTGCGAAAAAAGATATGAAATAATTCTTTTATCATGAACTATTGGATTAATTGACACAAACAAGCAGAAAATAAACCTAGGTTAACTAAATTATTCTTCCCAAAAACAAGAAAATGAGAAATGGGTGTGTTAAATAAAAACTACACTGCATATCTTAAAATCAGAAATGGATTACTGAAACAATCCGACTAACTTGACACTAGTAACAAACACTTCCAACAAAAAATTCGAGCCGATCGAGCCAAGCCTCATTTTTTGGTCGGGCTTTTGCTCGACTCGAACCCAAAAAAGTTCTGCCCAAAAAGCTCGAGTCGAGTCTCGAGCTTCGAGTTTCGGTTCGGCTCGTTAACGCCCCTAGCCCTTAATGGGTCCGCCGTCGTGTCTAGGAGAAAAAGTTTCTTAAAATAACGTATAAAGCTCAATTATAAAGTCATTTATAAGTAAATTTACTTTCACATTAGCCCTAGCCAAACATCCTTAATCCTCTAGGCTTGGTGTTCACCATGGTTACTATTGAGGGCTAGATTTGATATTTTTTTCTTCGAATGGTTATTTTTAATAAAATAATTATTCAATATATTCAGAAAGTCCTTTTAGAAAAGAACAATCAAAAGAGGGTTATAATTTCCAGTTTAAACATTTTCAAGATAGGTCTTTCCCAAAACTTTCGCTTTAAGGAAACCCTTCAGTTGTCTTTCTTCTCCATTTCTCTCCGCCCCTTCTCTAGTGTTAAGGTATTTGTCTGTATATTAAGGAGTTGATTTATTTTTGTTTGTTGATTATAATAGATCAATCGAAGTTTTGAATAGTGTATGTGTATTTGATGCACTAGGGTTTTGATTTATAAGGAAAATAATTTAGACGAAAGAAACGATGTCGTTGAGGCCAAGCGCAAGGACGGAAGTGCGGCGGAACAGGTACAAGGTGGCGGTGGATGCGGAGGAAGGGAGGCGGCGGAGGGAGGACAACATGGTGGAGATCCGCAAGAGCAAGCGCGAGGAAAGCTTACTCAAAAAGCGCCGCGAAGGCCTTCAATCACAGCAGCAGCAGTTCTCCACTTCTCTTCAGTCTGCGGTCGAAAAGAAGGTTTTTGTTTTTCTAGTTTTGGTCGTTAATGATCTATTCTAATATTAGCATAGTATCTGTATGTGCTTGTGTGTATGTGTATGTGTAGTATATAGTGGAATTTATAGTTGATCATAGACTGTATTAGTTACAAATATGAGTGAAGTTTCGCCTGCTAGAGCAGGTTTATTAGAACTCTACGGGTGATTGATGGATTTGAAATTTGAGATTCTTGAAAGGTCTGATCTGGTTTAGGTTAACAATTGGGGATTGATGGGGGCGGGGAAATTGTTTATACAGTTTATGATTTGTGAGGAAGTTTTGAGCTTTCCTGTGAAAATGGAGGGCTAGAGCAGGCTGTTAGAATATTACTACTATATGGGTGATTCAGGGATTGAAATTTAGGATTTTTGAAAAGTTTGGTCTGGGTTTACGATAACTATTGGCGATTGATGGGGGGAATTGCTTTTTGGTTTTCTATTTTAATGAATAGGAGTTCAAAAATGATGTTTGAATAGCTATTAATGGTTTGACTGGTTTGCAGTTGGAGAGTCTTCCTTCTATGACTACTGGGATTTGGTCAAATGATAGCAATTTGCAGCTGGAAGCAACTACTCAATTTCGTAAATTGCTTTCTATAGGTGTGGCTTGTGATCCATTTTATTCATATTTGTCCTTTAAAGGTTTCCTGATGACCAATTGTAACGTCTGTCTGGATCAAATTAACAGAAAGAAGCCCTCCTATTGAGGAAGTAATACAGTCCGGTGTTGTTCCACGCTTGGTTGAGTTCCTTACTAGGGAGGATTTTCCCCAGCTTCAGGTGCGAGTTGTATTTTCTGATTTTTATTTCCTTCTTACATGGTTGGTTTATATTGTAGTGTGTATTTTTTCTCTTTGTGAACTTTGCACAGTTTGAGGCTGCTTGGGCACTTACAAACATTGCGTCTGGAACCTCGGAGAACACCAGGGTGGTTATTGATCATGGCGCGGTCCCAATTTTTGTAAAGCTTCTGGGTTCTCCGAGTGATGATGTTCGTGAGCAGGTAAATGTTTTGGATCTTTGCCAAATTTTGAATATACTAAGTCATATGTTTTTTCAGCTACAATAGATTTGGCCGACCGAATATCATTTCTCTTTCATAATGGACAATAAAGTAGGCTAACTGCATGTCCTTTTTTTTTTTTTTCTTTAATGGTAGGCTGTGTGGGCATTAGGTAATGTTGCTGGTGACTCTCCTAGATGTCGTGACCTAGTCCTCGGCCATGGAGCTTTGATTCCTTTGCTTGCTCAGCTGAATGAGCATGCCAAGCTTTCAATGCTGAGAAATGCCACATGGACACTCTCGAACTTCTGCAGAGGCAAGCCACAGCCTCCATTTGAGCAGGTTCGCCATGGGTTTGTTTTGGTTTCTGCATTGAGGAACTTCTGCTTATATGCTAAATAATCTTTTCTGTTGGATTCTTTAGGTACGAGCAGCACTTCCTGTCCTTCAGCATCTTGTTCACTCGAATGATGAAGAGGTGCTTACGGATGCATGCTGGGCTCTCTCATACCTATCCGATGGGACAAATGACAAAATTCAAGCAGTGATTGAGGCAGGTGTTTGCCCACGACTCATCGAGCTTCTCCTGTGAGTGTCATTTTTCATATTTGTCGACCACTAATTTTTTCTTGAATTTGTTGAATTTTGAAGCACTTATATAATCACGTGTTTCAGCCACCCTTCTCCTTCTGTTCTTATTCCCGCACTTCGCACAGTTGGAAATATTGTGACCGGAGATGATCTTCAAACTCAGGTACGAGTTTTGACTGTTAATTTATTGAAAATAATTATTGTATCCAGTATGTAAAGAAAATATGCCCATTTTTAAGGAATGAGGTGGAAAATATTAACTCATTGACTCGTACTGTTGTTTTGCTCCAGTGTATAATTGATCACGGTGCACTTCCTTGCCTGTCGAGCCTGTTGACTCACCACCATAAAAAGAGCATTAAGAAAGAAGCCTGCTGGGCAATTTCGAATATTACTGCTGGAAATAGAGAACAAATACAGGTTAATATCTGAAGCTTAGCAATTTAAGGTTTTTGATCTTAATTATAGGATTCTTCTTTGTTATTTTTTTCTTAGAAATTATGAATTTGTTTCCTTTCATTTACTTCTGGATATAGATTGAGAACATCTTTCTTTTGTTTGACATGAAATAGTGATGATTATGATTATACTGCGTTCTCTCTCAAATTTTCATCCCCCATGTGACTGCACCTTTTGCTTGATTATGTTGAAAGGAGTCAACCAGCATACATGAATTTTCTTAGTTCTTTATTTGGTGATATACTCGATCATATTTATCCATTGGATGCCCATGTGCATCCTGCAGCCCTTTTTCTGAAATCTTCGGTATTGATCATACTTGTGACTTATCAAATATTCTTTGGAATGATAGGCTGTAATTGCTGCTGGCTTAATTGGTCCTCTAGTCAATCTGCTTCAGACTGCTGAATTTGAGATAAAGAAAGAAGCTGCATGGGCTATTTCAAACGCCACTTCTGGTGGAACCAATGAGCAAATCAAGTAACTATTTTCCTTATCTTTTCCATTGATCGACCAGAACTTTGCCTTTGTTTATTTGACTCCAAGCACTGCCTTGTTGGTTGTAGGTACTTGGTCTCTGAGAATTGTATAAAGCCTTTGTGTGATCTTCTTATATGCCCTGATCCGAGGATTGTCACTGTTTGTCTAGAAGGACTAGAAAACATATTGAAAGTTGGGGAAGCAGAAAAGACCAACACGGGAGATGTAAATTATTTTGCCCAGTTGATAGATGACGCCGAGGGCTTAGAAAAGATCGAAAACCTGCAGAGCCATGACAACAATGAAATTTATGAGAAGTCGGTGAAAATACTGGAGACATATTGGCTGGAAGAGGAGGATGAATCGCTTCCTGCAGCTGATGGGGCCCAGTCTGGATTTAACTTTGGAGAAAACAATGTTCAACTACCACCTGGTGGATTCAATTTTAGCTGAAGGTTTGTATTCTGGTCTATTTGATCTCTCCCTTTCCTCTCACTTACACATATATGCCTGCATTGGTGAAATACCTCAAGCTCTATATTAGATAATTAGAGCATGTTTGGCTAACATTGAAAAGTTAACCTATAAGTTTATAAGTAAATAAGTAAGTTTTGAGATAAGTTTTATTATTTTTTAAATATTTCTCAGAGTTGGAAATAAGCAAGTTAGTTACATGTTTTTTAAATAAGCAAATTACTTGGGCTTATAAGCAACACCTTGTGAGCCACCCCAAGGCTCTTTTGACAACTAAGGCAAGTGTTACTTTCAAAATAATCAACTTTTATACGTTTGGTAACCTATTTCAACATATTTGGAAACAGAAAGTTACTCTACTCTATTAAACTTAGCCAAACAACCATAGATATGCATTGCATCTGTCATTCAGCTTTGAGGTCATTGGCTGTTGATGTCCAAAAACAATGTTGTTTCCTGCAGCGAAATTTCCGAGGACTAATTCCCTGGTAAATTTTCAGGTCATTCAGTTTGGTTGATGGGTCAGTTCTTCAGGTTGAGTCAAGTGAAGGTTCGGTCGGGGTCAAAGTCGGGGTCAAGTCGGGTCAGAGCACCTTACTGAATCTGCTAGTCCAGTTCAGACACTGTCGTGGTTGAGGAGGTGCCCAGTCGGGTCGTTCTATGCTACGGTGGTCAATAAAAAAGGGGATGGGGTTTATTTTGGGGTGGGGGAGGGGGGGGAGGGAGGGGGGATATTTCATCATTGATGGAGATGGCTGGACAGGGTGGTCTTGTTTAGTTCATTCCCCTGTATGGTCGAGTAGTTGGGGGAAGTCACGAGGAAATGATCGTCAATCGAACAAGGTTTTTTTTTACCTAAATGCGAGTGTCTTCTATTTGTTTGTCTTTTGTCGTCTGAGTCCTACAGTGTTGTTTTTCTGTTGCTAAGTTCATGTCAATGACCTTAAATTGCCTACTTGTGTTATGGGAGGTGAAAGCAAGATTTAAATTCTATTATTATTTGTTTATCTTAGTAGCATGGTGAACCCCTCCCCAAATTTATAGCTATGAAATCGTTTCTAGGTTCCTTCACAGGAAAATGCAGGTTGTGCTGGGTCAATAATTGTGGGCTGCCTTAGAGGCAACTTCCTGGGTTCGCTTTAATTATGGGATTTTTAGCAATTAAATTTTAAGTATACGAACAGATTCGGTCGATTTCGATGGGTTATGCGGTTAATGTCATCCCTGGTTCCATTCTCCGGCTTTGTGCGAGTTCTAGAGGTATCAAAAGGGTTAGATTGGTCAGGTTCAAAAGGCAAGATGTCTCTCTCTCTCTCTCAAGAGTATCTTCAATGTTAAATAAATCGTTATATAAGCAAAAATAGGCAATATGTGGAAAAAATTCTTCTCTAAGAACATCTTCAATGCAACTGTGGATTGCTTTTGAAATTTGTGATATAACGTTTATTTGGTACACATTAAAATTTTCATTTTTATTATTCTATTCATTTTATATCAAATATTTTTTAATAAAATAATATTTTATATCACATCAATAACTTTTCAATCTCTACTAATCGTTTGTTAATGATATCAATTCAACACTACATGGACAAGAAGTTTTTCTATTTACCTGCCACTTAAATTAAAATCCACAAAATGTATTGTGGATGCTTTAATGCAATCTTAACTGAGACTGTCACATTGACGTAACAAAAAGATAAAATACATAATTTAGAGCTCAATCCAAATATGAAGGCTTTGTTATTTACATGTTGACTCATCAATTAGTAAGCAATTAAAAGAAAAAGAGAATTCCATTAGAGAGAAGGATTGTGTTTTAGGTTTTAGAGTATTATGCTGTTTGACAACTATTAAAATGAGTTTTTGAGAAAAATGTGTGTTGAAATATTAATTTTTTAGAGAATGTGTAATTCAAAAGTGGAAAAAGTTTTGGGTTAAATGAAGAATATTTTATTGTGAGAATGTGTTGTTGAAAATAGGAATGAACATAGTTTCATTTGGTTCTAGTTATAAGAGAATTGAACCGAACTATAAACTGGTAATTTATTTTTTTTATAATGGAATCAAATAATTTTTATTTTTTTCTGATATGGAACCAAACTGGAACCTAACATTTCGGTTCTAGTTTGGTTTGGTACTAATTTCATTATTGATTGAGAAAAAAAAAAAAGTAAAATTTGAGGAAGAAGAATCGAAGGTTGATGTTTCAATTTCAAGAATCCATGTGATGATGATAGCTAGGCGCGATGATAGATATCAAGCGGTAGTTAGTGATTTTCATTTAAGAGTTTGTGTATAAATTGAAAATGAGAGAAAATTATAAATGAATTAGGGTCTCGGTCTCCAAAATGAATCTCCAATAGTGGTATAAAATTATTGTAAATTGACATCTTCAAAATTACTTTAGCATCTCTATTTACATCATGGAAAATCTAAATTCAAATTTTATTCAAATGAAAAGATCTGAAAAAATTGAGTGCAAGTGGAAATGCAGTTTACATGTCTTATGCTTCTTTTCATTGAAAAGATTTTCGACCACTTTAAAAATATAATTTATAATTTAAATTTAATTTAGAGCACCATTGAACATGTTTTTTATAAAGCTAATCAGCCTCACATATGAATTACCTATTTGAGCACCTATTTTTTTCGTCAAAATGTATTTTGAAGAAAAATTTGTAGTTATAAAATAAGAAAAAATTGAGTTTTCGTGTATTATTATTTTATTGTAAATTGTATAATTGAAAATAAAAGAAAAAAATATATTTTAGAAATAATAGGGGACAAAACAAGGGCGTAGTACTATTATACGTACTAAATCATGCTAGTCGTACAATCAAGTTTGGTAATGTAGGAGTTGGCAAAATCCTAACAAATAGATTTTCAAATCAATGGTCAGGATCTTGGGAACCCTCACATATTTTCAAATCAATGATGATCTTGTCAACTCCCATACTGTCAAACTTGATTGTACAACAAACATTATACGTACTTTATATAGTCAAATATATAAAGGGGATAAAACCAAGTGTGCATGTACAGAAAGTACTTTTAGGGTTCGTTTGATAGTTTAGAAAATAGGTGAAAAAAGAAAATATTTTCTAATTTTAGTCAATTAAGGGTGTTTGGTAACCCAAATTTTCTTGATAAAATGTTTTCCACCTTTTTTTAGGTACAATTCTTTGATGCACAAAAATTTGATTTTATTTTCTCACCTATTTGGTGGGAAAACATTTTCCACCTTTTTTTTTTTGCTTTTTTTTTTTTTATTTGCAATAGGAACAAATTCTAGGTACAATGGTAAAAAAAAATTTCACTTTTATTAACAACTTCCATGCAAAACAAAGTCAAGCAAATGATATTGGATATGGTAAATTTTTTTTTTTACAATTGGAACAAATTTTAGACTCAATGGTAGAATAAATTATCAATTTAATGAACAATTTCATAAAAAACGAAGCAAAATGGACATCAAACTTTCAATATTTTCTTGAAAAATAATATCAATCAAACATAATTAATTACAATTCTCAATAAAACATTTTCTAGGAAAATTAATTCTCTGTAAAACATTTTCTTTCCACCAATTTTTCACCCTTGCAATCAAACGGACCCTTAGAGCCTATTTGGTAGAGATTAAAATCGAATTAAAATTGAAAAACTAGCCGTTATTGTTGACTTTTATTAAACGAGTGGGATCCAATAACGGCCATATTTTCAATTTTAATTAA
>CAIGRS010147877.1:0-13916 GCA_903798395.1 Fraxinus floribunda
TTTTTATGCAATTCCAAAATGTCACAAAATGTCATTTTTAATTTTGTGGATCACTTACTCAATTACGATAACTGTGTAAAAAAAATAATAATAAAATATTCTACCGCAACGTTTAAAAACCGCTGCAAAATGGGGTCTACCGCAACGTTTAAAAAACGTTGCAAAAAATGTCTACCGCAATGTTTAAAAAACACTCCAAAAGAGTCTACCACAACGTTTAAAAAACGCTACAAAAGGGGGTCTACCGTAACGTTGAAAAAATACTACAAAAGGGGGGTCTACCGCAACGTTTAAAAAACGCTGTAAAAAGTCTCCCCTCAACGGCAACACCGACCTCTGCAACACTTGGAAAAACGCTGCAAAAGGTCTTTTGCAACCTTTTTTGGCCACTGCAAAAGCCCTTTTTTGGTGTAATGATATCCAAACGTTATAATCTCCACCTTGTTAAATTAGAGACCAATCTTAGATGGATTCAAACATACTTAACTTCATTTTCTCTTATTACCTATTTAAAAACACAGAGTTAGAAAGTTTCCAAAACATAGCTCCACTGATTTTCTACAAGTTGTAATTCATTTATTAATCTCATCAGCCACATACCTTCCTTCATTGCCTTAGTGGCAGCAATATATTCAGCCTCAGTGGAAGATAATGCAACAATTTTTTGAAGTTGTTACTTCCAACTAATGCAAGTAATGTTTAACACATAAAAATATGCAGAGGTGGATTTCATATTATCAGAATTCCCAGCAAAATCTGAATCTACATAATCTTTCAATTTAAGTCCAATTTTATCAGTTTTAAACATAAGTCCTAGATTCTGAGTTCCTTTTAAATATCTTATTAGGTTTTTCATAGCTTCCCAATGAAGCTCACCTGGGTTACTCATGAATCTACTTAGGACACTCACAACAAAAGCAATATCAAGCCTAGAACACACCATGACATACCTAACATCATTGGCATAAGGAACATTTAACATTTTTTTCCTTTCATCTTCAGTTTTAGGTGAATGTTCAACAGACAATTTCACACTTCCAGTTAAAGGCGAACTAACAGGTTTTGAATCATGTAAAGAAAATATTTTAACTTTTTTTTCAATGTAAGCGTTTTTTTGGTTAAAAACAATATTCCACTAAGCCTATCCCTTTTTATTTCCATACCAATAATCTTTCTAGCATGTCCTAAATCTTTCATCTCAAACTCAAGTTTCAATTTTTGTTTTATAGCATTTATAGTAACAGAATTATGATCAGCTAATAACATATCATCAACTACAATAACATGTATAAGATTCAAATTTTCCATCATTTTTGAAATAAGAACAGGGATCAAAATCAGATTTTTTTGAACTTCAAACTTTGTATAAAGGAATCAAACTTTTTGTACTATTACCTTGGAACTTGTTTTAGGCCATACAAGGATTTATTCAAAAGACATACCAAATGTTCTTTACCTTTAACCTGGAAACCTTTAGGTTGAGCCATATATATGGTTTCATCTAAAGAACCATACAAAAAACAGTTTTCACATCAAGTTGCTCCAGTTCCAAATCAAATTGAGCAACAAGGGCAAGTAAGATTCGGTATACTTTACCAAAGGTGAAAAAATCTCAGTGAAATCTATGCCTCCCTTTGTATGAAACCCTTAGCTACAAGTCTAGCTTTGTATATCTTATCATTTGATTTAAATTCACCCTCTTTAATTTTGTAAACTTACTTACAATCTATCAGTTTACCATCATTGGGTTTTTCAACTAAGTTCCAGGTTTTATTCTTATGAAGAGAACTCATTTCTTCATTCATGGCTTCAACCCATTTAGTAGAATCTTCATAGGCAACAACCTCTTCATAGGACTCAGGTTCAGAAGCAAGAGAATCAAATTCAGTCTGAGCACGCACACAATCAGCATATTGGTAGCTAGAAGGAGGTCTAATTTGCTTTATTTCTCTATCTCTAGTTAACTGATAATTTTGCAAGTCATGGGCAGACTCAATCACTTGATTGTTATCAGAAATTTCCTCATCAGTAATTAACTGAGGCTTAGTATGAGGTGTCTCCACCTCAATTTGTATCTGCACATAATCATATTAATTACTAAAATCAATTTCAATGTTGGCAAAATCCTTTTTCAATGATCTTTTCTACAGATTTATCACTAAGACAAGGAAAAACATCTTCATTAAACACAACAGATTTGCTTATAANATTACTAAAATCAATTTCAATGTTGGCAAAATCCTTTTTCAATGATCTTTTCTACAGATTTATCTTTAAGACAAGGAAAAACATCTTCATTAAACACAACAGATTTGCTTATAATCAATTTATATCCCTAAGTTCTTTAACCCAAAGTCTGTAGCCTTTTATACATTCACCATAGCCTAAGAAAGCACACTTCTGAGACTTGGGATCAAGTTTAGACTCAGTTTGATGAGCATAGGCTGCACATCCAAAGGTTTTAAGATGTTAATAGTCAGGAACAGATCCTAACCAAACTTGTTCAGGAACCTTATAGCCTAAAGAACTAGATGTGCATCTATTAATCAAATAGCAGGCAGTTTTCACTGCCTCTCCCCGAAAAATCTTTGGCAAACCTAAACTAATTAGCATGCATCTAGTCTTTCAAGAAGAGTTTTGTTCATCCTCTCAGCAATCCCATTTTGCTGAGGGGTACAAGTCATAGTTTTATGTTTTAATATACCTTGACTACTACAGTAATTATCAAATTCAGTATTGCAGAATTCGAAGTCATTGTCAGTTTTTAGAACTTTAATATTCGTACATGTCTAATTTTCTATCAAGGTTTTCCAATCCTTAAAGTAAGGAAAGTATCTGACTTTGATCTTAATAAGAAAATTCAGACTTTTCTCCAAAAATCATCAACAGTAAGAAGATAATATCTGAATCCTGAAGCTATAGAAGTAGGAGCAGAACCCCAAAGGTCACTATATATATATTCAAAGATATTTTGTGACTTATGTAAACCAGTTTTAAAAGGCAATTTGTTGTATTTTCCCATTATACAGTATTCATAGAAAGTTAATTTCTGAACACTGTCACTTCCAAAGGCACTAACCTTTGAAAGATACTTTAAACCCTTCTCACTAAGATGACCTAACATTTTATGCTTCAATTCGGATTTATCAAAGTTCACAGAGTTGTTCATTAAAACAGACTCAGGTTTTATGGTATAAATACAATTTATCTTGGATGAACTGACAATAAGTCTGTGTTTCTTGATTATATTGGTTAGACCCTTCTTTTTTTTAATTTGATAACCTTCATTATCAAGAACCCCTAAGGAAATCAGATTTCTCTTAAGAGCAGGAACATACCTAATGTGATTCAGCCTTAAGACCTGACCATTTTCCAATTTTAGAACAATGTTACTAATTCCTTTTATGGGACAAGACTCATTGTTTCCTAGTTTCACAAAACCATTATTCAGATTTGTGAAGTCAGAGAACCAATAAATATTAGAACTCATATGGAAGGAGCAACCAGAGTCCAAAACCCAATTCTGATTAGTATTCTCCACAGAAGAGACATAGGCCACTCCAATATCAGCATTGGATTCATTATAGGAAGTAGCAATGGCTGAATTACCATTCTCATTATTTGATCCACTTCCTAGGTCATTAGCTTTCTTAAAACAATCTTTTATAAGATGTTCTACCTTCCCACAACAGTAACATTTTCTGTTTTTAGTCTTCTCTTTATATACTTTCTTATCTTTTTCTTTATTATTCCCCCATTTCTTCTTTTGGAAATTTTTATTCTTGTTAAAATTGGCTCAGAGTTGCTCAGACCTTTTGTAGACGATTTAGGATTGGATAAGACTCTCTCTACATGCATGGCTTCCTTATGTTCAGATTTGAGCTCTAAGTCTCTATTCCTCAAGGAATAAAAGGGCTTTCATTTTCTGACTCTAGACACTAAAGTTTCCTTTGCCATCCCAATTTTGAACATCAATTTTAGTGATCATGCTGTGCAGATGTGTTAAAATAGTGTCCAGCAAAGAAGACAAGCAAGAAACAACAAATTGTTCCAATTCAAGGAAATCAATTACAATAAGAGTGTACAGCCAAAGTGTTTACACATAGTAAACAACAATAAGCAATTCAGGTTATAATATCAATAATGTATACACAGAGTACATATATACAGAGTGAGAATTATTTTCATATCCTAAAATTCACAGCAGCCCAATAGCAATTTATGATTATCAGTTCAAGAAATCAAAGAATCACAATATATACACCAAGTATATTTACAGTCAGATAATCAAGAACCCTAAATAGACTTCTTAAACCGTACCATGATTCTCTCAGATTCTAGGGGTCTCACAGGGAACCCTAGTCAAAGGTAAATCAAGGGGGTTTGAGCAAGTCCATAAGATGGTAACTCGAGAGGCTTAGGTTTTATAGAAAACAACTACTATAAAGTTTTGAAAAAAAAGGTTACCAAAGCTGCAAGTAGGAGTGGAGTAATCAAGAAATACCAAGATCGAAATAGGATTTCAAACGAAGGGTCTTTTTTACTGTAGGACAACACAGAAACTATTAGATCTCAACTTTTCAAGAACTAGAAGAGTCACAAGAATATATCGTGAGAGAGTAATATTTTTAAGAAAGCTCTGATAACATTGTTGGTCCCAGTCATTTAGATTTAACTTGTGATTCAACCATTTTAAACCAATATACACAAAGTAAATGCAAAAAAATAAAGAGAACACAAAGAATTTTTAGCCCAAGGCCCT
This sequence comes from Fraxinus floribunda, assembly GCA_903798395.1. Lineage (NCBI taxonomy): Eukaryota > Viridiplantae > Streptophyta > Magnoliopsida > Lamiales > Oleaceae > Fraxinus > Fraxinus floribunda. Next base: position 4,763 of record CAIGRS010147877.1, read on the forward strand.
GGAGGTTCAGCTACCACTTTTAACGCATAGTCCTCCGTTAAACATCCGTTAGATATAGCTCGAATCCACTAATAATGTCCCAAATCATGCAAAATAGAGTTATAGAAGAACAAGAATGTTTGAACTCAAGAACACAGATCAAAATCCTCAAAAATACAGAATAATCTCACTAAGAGATTAACTAGAACACTCTCTATCTAATTACATGAAAATCACTCAGAAATTTCCTCACAATATTACAGATTAATCACAAAGAACAGATCGCATTCGAGAGAATAGAACTAGGGTTTCGTAGAAGATGAAGACTGAGAGCCCAAGAGTCCACAAAACTATTTATATGAAATAGCTCAATAACTTGATCCAATGGCCAGAAAGTATCCAAGTGTCACTCATCGATAAAAACTGTGTTTTGATAAACCAACAGGCAAGTCTGGAGTTTTCCATTAGCTAGGCCAGACCGGGTTTTGGGCTCACACATCAATTGGGCTTAAGATCATAATTGGGCTCATTAATACAGCATATCCAAACCTTACATTCTTTTAGATTGTTCAAGAATTGCTTGTGAAAATTGAAATAGTTGCTTACTATATTGATTAGCTTGAGACTGTTCTGCATTTCATGATGGCAGGCAAGTTGAAAAATATTTACCTGACTTTTGTTAATATATCACCACGATTTTATCCTTTATTAATCTTTCTCTATTGCACCATTCAACACTATTGAATCTTTCTTACAAAGCGTGTCAATATAGGATTTCAACATATGATGAATGCCATTTTCATGTAACTTTTTCTAGACTTTTAGCTAAACAATTTTGATTTGACTCTAGACAATTTCTACATGAGATTGTCACTATATATATTGTCACAAATAAGGCATCGCGAACTTTTAGGTATTGTGATTTTGGATTGTTAGTTTCAAAAGTAAGGCTTTGGATCTTAACTTATTTAAATCTATGAAATTGAATTCCTATATTGACATAAAATGTTTATGGTGGGTATTAAAAGTGTACACAACTTTCATATGACAAAGATGAATATTAAATGGTTTGATGATTTTGCCCTCTAGCTCTAAATCACGTAAAATTAACATGCGAAGTCAACATTCATTGATAGTTTCCATTTAGTAGGATCCAAATTCAGATATTTAATTAGATTAGGACCAAAACCTCATTTTTGAATGTTAAGGACTCGAAATTACAATAATTAAAACGTTAAGCTGTACCACTGGGGATTCATATTCACATATATCGATATGTTGAATGTAAGTGTCCAAAACTATAATAATTAAGTTTTTGTTTGGCCACATTCTTTAAAAACTCTTTTTTTTTTTTTTCTCAAATTCATTTCTAATTACACATTCTCAAATTAGAATAATTTTACACGTAAATCCAAAAGAAAAAAAAAATCATACTTTCTAACTATACATTATCTGAAAAATAAAAATTACAAAATTCATTTTCCCCAAAAATAGGCTCATAGCCTTGAAAAAGTTGGGAAGCACGACGTTAATTTTTCCCTTTTATATATAATGACAACTTAATTAATATAATTTTGCAAACGGATTATACATATATTAAATGCACATAAATGGTGTCAAATCATGGTTAAAGTCTTAAACAACGTCAAATTGCAAAGCTTTAATGGTCAATGCCGTTAATCATGGAGTCCTTATAATGCTTAATAGTCTCATTCTCTAGAAGAAGACATACGTAATGCGCATTACACTCCCATTAATTGTAAAATTTATCTGCTTCTACTTGTCCATAATTATGCGGCCAAAACCATTAGGAGGCGTTTGGTATACATATGATTAGTGACACTGGATTACAATAATGAAAAATTGAATTAATGTGCATTTTTATAGTATGGCGTTTGGTGCTATACCATATTAGAAACATGTCTAAGTATCGAAAAAGAGATAAATTACGATGATATTATTTTCTTATTATTAAAAAAAATCTTTACGAATAAGTTTTGGATAACATAATTTTAAGTAAAGGTAATGTTTTTTTATAAATAGTTTTCTAGTAACTTTGATTAGCAAAATGGTTATATTTATTTTAAAAATTATTTATAAATACGTGAATTTACTTTTCTGTTAATGTATTCATTTACACGTAGTTAAATTTATTTTTGTCTTTAAACATGTTGAATAACTTATATAATAATAATGAAAATAATAAATACGTCTTTTTAACTTTGATTAGTGAAAAAATGAATATACTTTAAAACAAATTTACATAGTTCAATTCAACTAATTCTTTTTTATTATTATTATTATTACTCAAGACATGGCGAATGAAATAATCCAATCTAAACTCATTTCATTAAACGCGCATTGATTAATTTAATTCGAATTTCATTTGCGCAAAACAAGAAATATAATTAAATTAATTCTTATAAAAGCTAATCAATTCTTAAGAATGAAGTTGGATAGCTTAAAAGTTTTTCCAAACAAAAGCATAATCTTAACTTGATGGAATGCCCTTTATTCGTGGAGAACTAACAATTTAATAGCAACATAAGAAACAGACTAATTTTACCTGAAGATTTTCTTTTCTCTTCATTCAATTTTTGAATGCAAGAAGCTACATGTATGTATACCCTAATTATGTATGCATGCAGAATCCCCTGTCAATGCATAGGGCAGGTATGCTCCTAATTTGGGAACTGAATGAACAAAAGTATTATCTGCTAAACCTTCTTGATCTTATAGTAATTTAACCCGGGAAGTATATATATATTCAAGTTAGTGATGTTAAGAAGAATCTCCACCGCAAACTGAGAGAAAATCTATAAACGATACTGCAGTATCAACCTTGGTTTGATTTTGAACTGCTGCAGGCTCCTGTTCTACTTCATCGTCGTCGAATTTCCTAGCATGGTCTATCACTTCACTCCGGTTTGAGTTATCAGTATTCACTTGGAGAAAGTCATAGAATTCTACCGCTTGTTTACTTCTATCTGCAATCACAAGATTATATTGATGAGTTTATTTAGTGTGATGCAATCAATTCTCTCAAAAAGTCGTAATTCGTACCAGAGAGGTGCGATCGAGTTCTTTATAGACCAAGAATAATATAACATGATCAAATTATTTAAACATTTACTAAGGCGAAGAAAACGCGAGTTAATTTTATACTTGATATCACTAACTTACCTTCATCTATATTCATGTGAAGAACCATATTGTCCAAATGAAGCTCCTTCCGGCATATGGGTTGATTGTACGTTAAATGGTGCTCGAATCTCGGATAACATTTCTCTACAAAAGGATTAAACCTTAAATTTTTGTCACTGAAAACTGGGGTATCCTGATTTGATGAGGACTTTTGATCATTTTTTAAAGCTTGTGATGCCCTTTTTGCGTAAATTTTCGACCTTTCTCTGCATTTTCGAGCCATGATAACATGCCAGTGATTCTTCACAGCATTATCAGTACGTCCGGGGAAGAGTCGAGCAATTATAGCCCATCGATTCCCATGAATTCGGTGGCAAGCAAGAAGCCTCTCTTCTTCCTCTTCTGTGAAAGGGCTCCGGTTAATTCTTGGATCCAACTGATTGAACCACCTCAACCTACAACTCTTCCCTGATAAAATTAATTTAATATTAATTTCTTTACATGCAGTCTACAAATTCATGTCCAATATATTAATAATTAATTTATGTACTACATTTTATCTTCGTTTTCTTAACAAAACATATCAGATAAAGTGGTTAAATCTTTCTTTAGAAATCTCACCAACACAGGATGAAGGGAGAAAATATGCTAACAAGAAATACAAAATCTAATTTAAGTTTTATCCAAATTAATATTAAAGAATATTATGTCTCTTTACCCAATCCACCAGGTGGTCTATTTATTATTACTAGATTTAGGAGGGATACATACGCTTTAGATATTTCGATGAACCGTATATTTAATTTTAGGGTTTGTCATCCATTATTTTTGCACTTAGAAGAAAGAAATACAGGGTGGGTTGAAGAAAGAAAGATCCATTATCAAGGGATGGATCTGAAAATTTATATCAACATAAAACCCTAAGAAAATAATTTATTTTCCCTTCAGTTTCAATATGTATTTTAATTATCCATTACTAGGGTGGGGTGAATATGTAGATGGATGCAATAATTTCACCTGATCTTCCCTGTAGCTTTTCAGCTATGGCATTCCAGTTATGTGGTCCATATCGTTCGACCAATTCTCGAAGCTTCTCATCCTCAGCTGGTCTCCAGTGCCCTCTGCTGCACATCTGCTCCGCGATAAATATCCAAATAAATATAGAACAAGATCACTCACTATCTTCAAACCTCTAATTCTTATCCTATTCTTACCTTGCACAAAACAGATCGAGGATGATATATGGTATCACATATATGTTTTATCTGAAGAATCGAAAAGAAAAATTTTGCAGCTGGAGGTGGAGGTGGAGGTGGAGAAGACAAGGAGAGAACAAAGTGCGTGTTAAGAGAGAACTTAAGGGGAAGATAAGAAAGTGTTTTCCGTTAGAAAGTGAGAGGATTTGGACATACCAGCACCTCTTATTGATGCAACGTCTACCCTAACATTATAATCACTTATAAGTAATTATACAACGTATATATAAGGTTTATGAGAGAGAAAAGGTTGCTTGGTGGTGTTGAATTTCGTTCTCCTTTCAACATCTTTCTGAAATTCCAACCTACAATACCCACCTAGCAGCAATTTTTATTTTTTTTTCTTTTCTTTTAACTGTATAGTACACATTTATATGCAATAAAATCGATTCCAGTCGAAGTGAGTTGAGTCCTTTGTATACCTTACTACTTTTCGTCCACGACTCATGGCGATGCCAAATATCACCAATATTACTTATTTAAGAAACAAAATTTTAAGAGGGAAAAGTTTGGTATTGTCGTTAGACCTTAGTGAAGAAGAAGAGGGAGGTTTAGATCTTGATCACCTTTCCAAGACCTAACTAAAAATTGGCCTATGATCTCTTAACTGCACGAGATTTAAGAATGTCTTTGTTTGGTTAAACTGTCAATTAGAATTATGTGTTGTAATCTTTATTAAAAAATCTAGTACTGTTGTACCTCTTTGAGGAACGAGCTATTCGTGGACTTTTACCAGATTATTATTCAGAAAACTGAGAAGTGATCAATAAGTTCATAATATGTATTATGCATCATGTACTGTAACAAAGTTAGGCTAAATTTTTATTCATAATTAGATTATTTTACTTTTTTTTTTTTTTTTGAAACAAAAGTGTGCATCTTATTAGATTTTTGACAATTTATTATGCTAAATTGTTGGATTATACACTTCAATTTATTAAAAGTGATACGATACAAAAGTTATGGAGCTTTATTTTTCTAATTTTTGTAGTGAAAAATATTTTACCAACTCTTTGGATAAGTAGATATATATTGCAAGGTAAACAAACTAAGGGAAGTTAATATTAAATTCCTAATTCTTGTAAAAATAATAAATCATGGCCATCCCCAAGTGGTTATCTCCTCATCTATCCAATCACCCGGATTTTGACACGTCACTACATTACCTTCGAATAACAAATAACAACATGCCACACAATATATTACAAGTGACCGACGTCATATTTGGAATGGCGTATTGTTATTTTCTATTTGATGTAATATATCAAATTAAGGGACGATCATTTGGGAATAACATATCTCAACTTTTAGTTAAGTAATTTATTTTGATAATTAATTGTAACTAACCATTCTTTTAAGTGCTTGTTTGATAAAATTGTACTAAAATTTTATCATTTTTTAACTTGTTAACCTTCAATATTAACCACATAATTCATGACACATACAACTTTTCAACCACATTTCATCAACTTTTAATAAAATTTACTAAAACTTCTAAGATTTGTCAATCCACCCCCAAATATATATCATCCATACAAGAAAAATAAAGAGAAAATCTTGGAGAGCAAATTCATTAACGCTACCTATATATTAATGGTCATAACTGTTGGAAAGAACAGTCTACTATGTTCTCAACATCCAAAAACTACCAAAGGAAACTGTATTTATTTGCACTCATTTAATTATATTGGACTTAAGACTTCTTTTGACTGTTGGCCTACCATTCTCTTATTTCATTTTTATATTATTTTTTTTTAAAGAAGATGCCATACATAGACTGACTCTATTTTTCACCTACCATTTGTACACATGATATATCCTACTTGGGAGACTGTTAACTGTCATTTCTAAACTGCTGCCGTTTACTTCAGCTAACAGATACATTGCAATTCTAGGAAGTCGATGGATTTTGCTTTTTTTAATGTTCTTTTTTATTATTTTATTGGAATAGGAGCATTTGTTATTACAATATAGTTTAGGGCATTATTTGCAATTTCTTAACGATTCATCCTAGGGTTTCTTGTGTTCTGAACTGGGGTTCATTATTCTTGATATTGTTTATAAAATAAAACTGATTTTTTTGGTAGAAAATCACGATCCAACACTTGAATAATGTTCAAAGTACCGTGACTATTCAAAAAAAAATAACAAATTAAAGTTCAATGACGGTTGGAAACAGAGCAAGTGTCTTGGGAAAAGCACGGTAACCATTGAAATTTTTAACCTAATTTCAATTATTCGGTATTCTTAATGAATCGAAGAATATCATGATGCTCAAATTTCGGTATTCTAATCGAATCAATGAATTTTCAGTGTGCTAATAATATTGGTGAATAATGGAAGGTAAACATGAATGTAGATGTTAAGATGGATGTGCACATATGCACTTGATTCACATAGTTTATCAATTGTAGAGACTATTATAGAAAAATCTTCATGTGCACCATGAGAAATTGATTGTGGAATTTTAAATAGCATGCATCAATAGAACAATATCAGCTGACTTTCAAGAATTACCAGAGACGTACGTTTATGACGCTATAAATTATGCCCCAAAGAAAAAATAAAAATAAAAAAATCCTCAAACCATACTGTCTCAACTCTCATACATGGATCAGACTTCTTGACTGTTCACCAGCTTTACCTACTTCCTTGCTGATTATCATTAATTCTTCTGATACCCACAGAAGACTAATCTTCATTTTTTCAGTAAAAAATATAGCTATAAAGGATTTACTCACAAGTGTACATTGACACTTTCTTTTACAGTAAATATTTATTGATGTTGTTTTAAAATTTTGCATCATAAATCTGATCTAGAGAATATAATCTAGCAATTAACTTCTAACATGTGCATGTTCGATATGTACGTAGTATCGCATAGTACATAATGGATAGTATAATGAACAAATTTTAGTATTTAGCTTCCATGGGACAGAATTTTTATCGAGTTGTTAGACATTAGGATAAAGGAATTTCTGAGTCAAGAAGTTATCTGAACTTCTCAACTGCTGAACTAAACCTCTGAAAGCTAACAGCTGAACCATTTGTATTAGTTTTCTTAATTTCAAGCTAAGTGTACAACTACCTCATGACCTATAAATGACATGTTACTCCCACCATCAGCGTCTCATGTTATCATATTTTTTCTTCTTAATATTAACATCAGCTATTTACGCCAAGTGTTCCGGCGCCTCATTATATGTTGCACAAAGGTTTTTCAAGAGAATTTAGAAAATAAGATGTAAATTATTAATGTAGTTTGAGTATAACTTACTTTTGAGGTTGTGGATAGTAGGTACAAGACAAGGATATATGTCCCTGTTGGCATGGATACATTCCTTTAGGAGAATTTTTATACTAACTCTGATGGAATATAGCACCTTTGCATTGCCAACTTGACTTTAATTATATATATATATATATAAAGTTTTTGACAATTTGTTGTCTTGTTTTTCTTTCGATACCAAAGCAGAATAGAGCGATCCACGAACTCACTCAATATTAGTTGATTGTATACCCTCTTTTATTTCATCAGCTATTCGTGGTGATTGACCTTAAATGAGGATTTCTCTTTGGCCTTCAAAAACAGAAAAGTTTTTTGACAGTTCTCTATAAGATTATAATGAGTTGAAAAGATGCACTAGCCATGCCTTTCGGCTCAAGCGTTGAATAGCACAACAAACTTACAAGTCCATGATCATGTTCACATTTTGCGGCCTTTAAAATTGACCAGGAAAAACGACTTATCCTCGTAAGAGCTATACTCGAGACAAAATTCAGAAGAAAAAAGCACAGAATTCTTCAATTTACTCAAAGAAGAAAGGACACTAACAGAAAGAAAGCTTCTCTTTACCAATCAATGAGCTACAAACCATAGTTTGATGTGCCTAATTTCATATCTTGTTATATTCCACAAAGATATGAGTAGGTTCTAAAATAGGCTTTACTTGGTGCCGCACGACTCTCTACCCGGGCACGTGCCTATTTCGCTTTAGGTGGTTGGTATGTGAGCGGAGTTTCGGGTTTTTCTCAGTTTCTGCTAATTCTCTACTTGTTCTACTTAAATGAAATTAAAATACAGTACTACTAACCACATCTGCATAACTGTTCAAAATAAATAAACTTGTACCCGAGGAGTACAATATAAAATGTAAATAAAACTAAACTTGATTCACCTTGATCATAACCTCTCTCTAGCTCTTGATCATATTTAAACTCATACTTGAAGGAGAATTTGTAAATTTATATTCTTCACAAGATTTGGATACTCTGTTTAAAATCATCAGAAAGCTTTTCAACACCATGGGGAAATTTTTTTAGTTCACTTCTTGATTGTTCTTGTTTTCCCTGTAAAGATCATTTGAGTGCCGAGCAGATAAAATGAATGAAAGAAAATAACACTTTACAAGTTCAATTTACAACAGAAGAAAAAATACGATAACCCTTGATTCTTATTCATCAATCGATTTACTTTGAGTTATGATTTTAGTTCTTCGCGCTTCAATTTGTAAATTTCACAAGGACATTAATTAACTTAACCAAAGGCAAAAGGACTATTTTTATATATGTATGCCAATTATTTATAGGGAAACATAGTCATCAGTCGACAATCCACATGCAGAAACTAATCCAGCATTGCACAGAATAGGTCATAAAACTACACAGAGGGTGCACACAAGAAGATAATTGATAGAATGCAAATAGTTGAACATTTCCAAACTAACAGACTCCACTGGTTTTCTTGTCTGAAATCCTTCTCCAGTAATTGAAGA
>CAIGRS010147880.1:0-17829 GCA_903798395.1 Fraxinus floribunda
AAGTCAATTTAATCATATGTTTAAAAATCGCAGTTCATATAAGTAAAGCAGTGGAAAACACAAGAATGATCACGACGAATCCCAACTGGGTAAAACTCCGGGCACTTTGCCAGTCAACAATCCACTATAAACTATTCGTGGCTTACAGTCCACCAGACTAGACGACGACACGTACTAACTGATCTCTTGACTGTAATTTCGATAGCTCTCCTGAATTCTTTGCTCCTACACCAATTCCAGATGCAATTTTCAAAGCTCTCCTGGATTCTGCCCTCCTACAGCAACTCCTAACTTTGTGGAATCGTTTATTTCCTGTGGAACCCGAACAACAGCCCGTTCTTCACCAACTAGAACTCCAGTTATTTTCCTCGATCTTCAGCAACTGTGACCGTTATGTGGGAAGAAGTGGTTTGATATTTGGATTAGGAATTTGATGTTTTTCGCCGCCAAGAACAGTATATCAAAGAAGCACAAAGGTTGAAAGTTTCAAAGATTAAGAGAATATGAAAGGATAATGTTTGCTCAATGTTCAACCTTGAGAAAATCTCGTTCTGAGGCTGTTTCATATTTATGGTAGGATAGAAAACAGATGAATCGGGAAAAGAGCTTTTAAAACGCGGAATAAAAAAATTCTCGTATAACCCTGTCGCTCGAGCGAGAGATCAGTGACGGTCGAGCTATAAAATATCGCTCGAGCGAAGGAGGGGCGACAGTCTAGCGATGCAGTTTCTACTTTTATAGCTCGAGCCAACATTTGGCGACAGTCTAGCGAAAATCCGCACCGTTTTCCTCCTTATTCCAAACTCGAAACCTTAGACATATTCAACTAACTTTTAAATAAATTGCACATTATTCCTTGACCTTTTACACTCTATCAATTTAAATCATTTTGTTTACAGAATTTGCCAATTACAAAATCAACTAAAACCTAACATTCTTGATTAAGGCTTATTCGAATTCACGTAACTATATAGTGGGTTTACATAATTGGGTAGGAATGGCTTGAAATCAAGACGGATAAATTAATTAATTTTTAAAAAAAATTAACTGGGTACACATAAATAATTGTCATGAAAATTGATGATTGATATTAAAACAATCACAAAAAGAAATACATTTATTTGTTTTCAATCGAATTGAAGTTAGAATAGTTAAACCAATTGTTGCATAATAGTTATCCAATTTATTACCTGTTACGATCCGTAGACTTGCGAGATATAAAATCAACAATAGTAAACTATATATCTTCTTCTTGGTATTGATTCCAAAACAAATTCCAGTTAGTTCACCGTTGAAGGGAATAGAGTGACATGTATAATTTAGAAGTCAAGCTAAATTTTGATTCTCGTTTAAGATAAACTTAATGAATTTAATTTATTAGTTAGCCAAAAGTAGTAGAGCGTATTAAGACTTGGAGTAACATCTTAAAATTTCAATATTGTTAATAACAATAATTTAAGCCCAACATGTAGTGTATTTATTTATCGTTATTCAATGAAAATTATTCGATGTGAATTTACAATTGATAGAGCGGTCTGTTCGACTTAGCATATCAACTTAAACAAGGTCTATAGGGGATGAAAATCAACAAATGTAATATCATCCATCATTAGTGGTAGTTAGTTTAATTCAATTCTCAATGCTTTCTAATTCGAGCAACAAGACAAAGGAGACTTTGCTTGCCATTCAAAACATTGCGAAGAGTAATTAGTTTTGGGAAAAAGCATCCACTTCAATTCCACTTTTATCATTCAATTCGTAAAGCTCCAACCACACGGATGATCATCAAGAGAGCATTCAGTATGACCCTAAAAGTTAAATCTTTAACAACACACTCTCTCATTAAGTATGATTGATGAGAATCTTCATTGGAAATATTTGGGGGGTGGGGGGGAGGGTTTGTCTCCAACAACTTGGAAAGAAAAACAAAAAAGAAACAAAAGTTTTGACAGTACACCTAAAAAGAACAAAAATATTAAACTCACATTGGTATAGAGCATCATCAATTATCTATCCAACAAGTTCTAGAAGAATTATTAGAAGTGTAAGGAACCTCGAGCTCGATCAATCTTTAATAACACGACTAGTCCTAAAGACACAATAAGCAAAACACCCCTAGGTTCAAAGACACCTATCTCGTCAGTTTACTTAGAGTTGACCAATGATTAAACACTTACATATGTAGATGATACTATTTAAATGATGTACATGTGGTCCTATCTAATGGTTTAGTATTTCATATTAAGTGTTTTAATAATGAATCGTGCTTACATATATATTTCAATATTAAAACCTTTAGATCAAATGATTAAACAATATTTTCATAGATATTTCAGATGGGGTGGTTTAATGGTATTCCAATAGGCATGGGCCTAGAGTTTTACAAAAAATTAATATGACATGTACCTAAGTGAAACGTGGTGGAGACATGCTCTTTCACCTGTTAGATGAAATAATTGAACACTATAGTCCCACCCGTACCTCACCCGAACGGATTAAGATGAATTATCTCATGTTTTAAATCCTAGCTACAATCCCATTAATTAAGAACAAATTTTGATTCAAATTCCTCAAGCAATCGTAAATAGGAAGGGTCCTCAATCGATGGTCCATTAAGAATCTTTCAAATGGTTCATAAAATTATGGTAATTGTACGATGTCAAATGGTATGAAGACGTGCAGATGCCAAGTGTAGCAAAATCTTGTAAAAGAAAGCTCAGTTACTAGAAAAAATCATAAAGTGATCCACAAGAAAACAAAGTTGATTTAGAAAGAAACATATCTTTTGACAAACTAAGATTGCTTATCAAGGCAAAATTTGTATCTAGAATCAAGGAAGCATGTTTGTCTCTCAAATATAAGCAATCTAGTCAATTTGAACGTGTTGTACTTGATATGACATTGTGCATCCCCCTCAAATAACAAAATTAATTTAGTCCTACTATTTAGTAATATCACCACTCGAAAGGTTTATACCTTTTATTTTTATAACCATGAAATATCATTTGTGATTTGTTCCTCGATGTTTTTATAGCCTGTGTGTACATTATAGTCATCTTGGCCATGGTGAAAGGGATTGAATCTTCAAAGAATGTCAATTCTCGTGAATAAGTAAAACATATTTGTTTAAAGCTAATATTTAAGAAAAGAAATGAGAATACGCATTGACAAGTAGCGGCAGAACCAATTCAGGATGAATTAAGTGAAAGACAAGTTTGTAAAATTAGTTACTAGACTTTTGTTCATATGAGAGTGCATCTTATCATGTCATGAGAGAGGCAAATACCAAAATTAATAGAATATGCCGTAGTTGTTTTAGATCTTCCCATAGAACTATTAGTCAATAGAGTAATGGGAAAGGAGTATTTATCAACCTTAAATTTAATTGAAAGAAAACTTAGCCCCACGTTTGATGGTCACTATTGAGAAAAAAAAAATGATGTTTTGAATAGTTAGTTTTTAGAGAATTTGAGGTTAAAAAGTAGGCAATTTTTTTTGTTTTTCGTGTAAAATATTTCAATCTATGAACATGTGATTGAAAATGAGTACGAGAATTAAAGAATTTTGTTTTAAAAGAACACAAACATGGGCTTAATTTGCTGTCGTTGTATTTAAATTAGTAAAATTAACAAACCAACTTATAAGAGGGTAAATATATAATTAATTAAACTAATATCTAAAGTCCCAAAAAAATAAAATTGAAATTAGTAATGAATGAGAGGAATTGTCACAACCAAGCCATTTGGAAAGGAATCATCCACCACAAATTTAGGACCCCTCAGCTCACCTGTGAACATCATTGGCATCTAAGTTTCCATTCCATCTCTTTCACAAGGTCCATCTCAACCACTTGTGCTTGTAGAGTTCCTGTTGAAGTGAATCACTTACCCATCAATATTATTTCTCTATCATCCCATGCTCTCACAAGGATGAACAATTAAATATGTGCAAATGTAACAATCCAAACAAGTATAGCATCATTTGCTTTATTCTTTACAGACTTATAGAAATTCATCCCAGTATCGAGCTTTCTACAGTCTTTCGATTAGAGTAGAGGCTGCAAGACAGCATAGTATACAGCCCTTTTATATATTCACGACTTGCAACAATATAAAGGAAAATGTTTTAGTTTCGAATAACAAGATCCTACATTTTTATTTTTATTTTTTTTTAGAGTAAGCTATGGATTTTCCACTCTCTTTCCCACATGCCATAGGAAAAGGGTCTTTTTAATATCCCCATGGTATCAAAATCTCCAAAATTTACCCTATATGCCTCCTACTGATTTTGACATCACCAAGTATAGTTAATTAGCACTATATGACATAACACCATTTTCATGCAAATATATGTGCAGTTTTCAATCAGTCACACTAGCTTTATAGATATAATAATTGGTTAATTTCCACAGATTAATCCACTCTAGCTAATTTACATGATGATCAATCATAATCTCATAGAACAACAAGTTACACGGAAAACAACAATAATTTCACCAAAATGTAAATAATGGGCACCAAATAATTGCTCGTGATTCCTGTCTGAAAGTGCTTATAATCTCAGTTGTGGTTCTTTTTTTTTTTTATGGTGAGATGTTATCCTCTTGACAAATGTTTGAATTGCTTTCCACTATGAATTCAATGATGGTAAAGAAACAGTACAAGAAGCTTGTGTTTCACACCTCAATATAAAGAGAGATGGAGAGAATGTAGCCAGGAAAATATGGTAGTCTATGGTAGTCAAGCTTTTCTTGTTTGGTTAAGTTTAACTAAGTTACTTATAAGTAAATTTACTCCTTAAAGCTGTTAGAAATAAGCAAGCTTCCATTTGGCAAAATTTATACATCATTTATAAATTGTCAAATTTTATTTTCAATTACGCAGCACAAATATTATTCACTTGTTACCTCTTATCATTTCTATAAATTTATGAATAAAGTTATTTATGAATTATTCCCCGACAGAGGCTAAGTTATTTATTCTAAAGGTTTACTGTCAAAGTAAGTCACCTTTTTTACCTGTAAATAAGATAAGTTTAATAGCATATTTAAACTTATCGAGTCTTTAAGAGAGAGAGAGGAGGAGGATTGTTTGGAGGAAGGTCGATGTCAACAGTGCAAGATCATCATAGGACACACCCCACCCCACCCCAAGGGTCTCCTTTTGATGGTTACACTGACGGCCGGGTATGTTTGCCGACAGTATATAATATGGAGACATTGATAAACAGTACAATAAAATTTAAATTTTAACTTTTGCTTTTATATTGCTCAATAGTGTTGTATCTTATCTTATAAGCTAAAAGTTAAAAGTGGATTAACACAGAAAGAGATGTTTAATGAACACACGACACCGTCCCAGCTAGAACAAATTAAGGAGGGAGCTCTACTATCCGTAGTGGTGGTGGTGGTGGGGACGAAAAGGGTGTGAGTGAGTTGAATGATGCTTTCCGCCGCATGATGGGAGACCCACGGCCGACCGCACCGCCCTACCTGTATCAACAACCGTGTCAACATCACATTAGCCTTCCAGCTTCCCCCTCTTTTGACTTCCACATAATCCTTTAGTCTGGAGGGCTTTATAAACTATTTACATTCCTTTTTTTGACATAATCACTTTACTTTTAATTTTTTTTATATAAATGCCTGATTTTCGACTGCTGCATGTAGGTTGATCTTTCTTTTGCTTTATTATTGTAAAATAAATATCGATTCGATCCGAGCTCTTGAAATTGGAATAAGTTCGACAGCAAATTACGATATCTCGGTGATCTTACATAGTAGTGGGATTGTTTTATCAAATACAAATGAAGAAACAAGAAACAAGAAACAATGAAGCTTAACTGTATAATATGGTGAGATGCACTTAGGGCTCTTTCAATTATCACGGAAGCTTGTATCAAGATGGAGATTGTAAAGTGTGATACAAGGAACTTGACCTAAAAGCGTATGTCTTAGAAGTACAACTTAAAAGGCGTCACACATTTTTGGGCCAAGAAGCTATCTAGGCCGTTGAACTGCAATGGTGTATCCCAGCCGTTGGATGCAAATTAACCTATTCAACCTTTCAGATTGTAAGGCAACGTAAAATCTCAATTTACAACCTATAATACCGTATGGGACCTAGTAAAAAAAATTTGGACCTTACTACATGTACAAAATGGTGTATAAAATGGTGTCCAAAATGATCAAGTGGCGACTCCCTATTGGAGGGGCGGCTGGCCCTTTGTACCCTTAAAATAATCCAAAAAAGTTATTCTTGAAGCAAATCGTAAACAAAATGAACTCCTAAATCTTGTTAAGGATTTCATTTACTTGTTTACAAAGTTTATTATAAATCGAAAAAAAAAATTAATTTGATAAATAATTTTAAAATTAATTAGAACATGTTCTACAATTGGGGATACTTTTGGATATATCAACGGAGAAATAGATGATCTGATAGATTAGTCGGGTTTGAAATATGGTCAGACGACAAGATCATCATAAGCTAGTTCATACGGCAACGAGCATACCAAGTATCTAACTAGACGCACGATGACATGAAACATTACCCAAACACATGAGATTTAGTAACCGATATACTTTATGATTTTTTGCAAGCTTGCTATTCTAGATGTTAGGCTCAATCCCTCCTAAATTGTAGGTCCGAATTTAACTTTTCTTTGCAAACAATGACATCAAATTAATTTTATTGACAATAAATATTTAAGTAAACTAACTTTTTTCATTTTAAACCATCGGACATTAATAAATTCATCAACTCGGCCCGCATAAATTAACGAAAAATATGTTCCATGTGTGTGTGTATTTATTACAATAGGAAAACTATATTTGAAGGTGGAAGTGGAGGCCCACTTTAGGATATATCTTTTATTTGGTGTGTTAATTTATTTTTGGATGTCTTCTACGTAAAGTAGTGTTGGGTTCCACCAACCGTTGACTGCCACGCTTTTAAAAGACCCATCTTTGATCATTAATTGGTTGGTTCAATCCAATTTTCACGTCACAAATGTGCCAATAGTAGATTTCCGAGTATTTTATTATATATTTATATTTAAACAGTAAAGAAATTACAATTTTTTAACACGTTTATCAAATATATAAAAGTAAATATTGTAAAAATTCTACTTGTTTTGGATCCTAATATTTTTCGTGAACACAACAAAACTACACATTTGAGTTTTTTAACATTAGCTTGATTCGGCTCACTTAAGCCCGTGTTTGACCTCCATTCTTAAAAAAAAAAAAAAAAAGAATGATTCTAAGATTTATATTTCTTATACATATTTGTATTTTCTATACAAATTTAAATATGATTTTATTTTTTAAAAGACCTAGACAACAATATTGTGTTTCGAATAGAACTCATTGGAAATGGTCCTTGCTTGACAATTATTCTTCCTTCTCATACTTATTTTTAATCACGCATTCTCAAAATAAAATATTTTTTTTTATATAAATTCAAAATTTTTCCTTACTTTTTAACCACATAATCTCCCAGAATTTACTATTCAAAAATTCATTTTTTCCCAAAAATATTCTATTAAAAAGGGGCTAATTTTGAACTAGAGTGTCCATTCATTAGACAAGACCTAATTTTTTTCAATTTGCATGACCTAACTTTTATCAATTTATTTGCTATTTAGTTTGCAATTCATGCTACTTAATTACACTGTTGTCTTATTTCCTCAACCGCGAACTTACTTAATTTCCTAATAAAGGAATTGAGACATAAACTTAGGGATGTGATGTTCAATTGTAAACGTCTTAATTTTATTCTCGATTTTAATGAACCTGCTACGAGTAGCTATTACAATACGAGTGAATATCTATATATTTATGCGTAAGGTTCGCATTTTTCTGATATCTTCTTGCTCATTATTTTTCTAGTACAAAATAATTGGTGTCAAAGCATAGAGAGAATACATTGACATTAGGTCCAGACATAAATATCGTGCTAATAATGAGATCGCAATGAAGAAAACTATTATAGTGTAATGTAGTTGACACTACCATTATCAATAGGCATTTATACTTATATCGGGTCATGATCCTAATTTCTCATTAACATATGAAAGAACATGAGGATTGTCATTTTTGAATAGAGACACACACATTGGAAGGAGTGAGACCTCTATTTTAAACTTTTCGATTTTAATAAAAAGCAATTATAAATAACTGCATTTTATGTCATGAAATCAAAAGTAGAAAATGTCAAAAAAAACTAAACTTTGATGCGATTTTAGTAGATCATTCATTAGCTGACTTGACAAAAGAAAAAATAAATGTTGTCGAAGTTTTTCTAGAGGTAGAAACTTTATTAACGGTGGTACTGATCAGCAAAAACTTTCTTCTTACTTTCTGATTCTTGATTTTCACACAATTAAGCCCCTATTTGATCCACATTCTTTCAAGACTCATTTTCAACCACATATTTTTCAATAAAATAATATTTTTCATCACATCCAAAATATTTCCTGATTTTTTAAACACATATTTTCCATCATATCACTATTTAAATTACATTTTTCCCTCAATAATGTGCGTCAAACACTCACTAAATTTTCTCTCTATTTCTCTCCCTTTCTTTTGATTTTTTGATTTTTTTATTTTTAAAGTTTGAAATACACATAAACAATCTTTTTGAGTTATTGATTGAACCAATAGAAATTAATTTTGAACTTTGTTACGCCTCATCCAACGAGGTGGGTTACGTGACAACTAGCTAAGAAATAGCAAAAAGCCTCTAAAGGTCCACTCTATGAGGCGGGTTATGTGACAACTAGCTAAGAAATAGCAAAAACCACTAAAGGTCCACCCCTTCCAATTGCCTCGTCCTTTTAAGCCTAGCAAAATTGATTAGACATTAGGGCGAGCTATCTTAGTTGCCTCGATCAAAGCGATGACACCTCATCGGGGGCTTCACGTTTGAAACGACTGTCTTAAGTTGCTACAAATTATTTTTGAAGCGATAGGTCTTCGTTTAATAAAGCATCTTCTATGATATCACTTCAAACCAAAGATATTTCATATGATTCATACGTTTGACATAGCTCTATATAGGTGCTTTTTGTCGACTTTTCACGTGGCAAGCCTACGATGTAGGGTAGCTATTTTTTAGTTCATTTAAGGTCATCACAGACTTAGGACAGATGAGATTGACACCTTTTCCCTTCCATTATGCTCACACTTAGCCTCTATTTAGTGTAAATTAAAATCAAAATTTCAGTAGATTTTGATAAATATTGATGAAATGCGTGGTTGAAAAGTTAGGGATCTCATAAAATGTATGATTAAAATTAATTATTAACTTTGACTTGATATTTTAATTTTGATTTTAATCCAAACCAAACAAGGGCATAGCATCTTCCAAATGTAATGCAAATTTATACATCAACCATTTATTACCTGTATTTTACCTTCAACCAAGATCATATTTTACTTATGTCCATTGTCTCTCCCACACCTATAATATATTTTCCCCGTTGTTTGATTTAAGCATCACAATTCTTATCACCACCTCCTTCACCATTGAAGAAGAGGTCACGCGTATCAACATTTTGTTCAAGTGTGCAAACTTTAGACATGGACAGTGAAATTGAGATCTTTTGGCAATGTATCTTGTCGAATTTTGAGGCCAACAAACTTGAATGTATGTTCAATAGACATTATTGTCACTTAAGCAATTAATGGAAGTCTTTCTAATATAGTTTTCACCTAAATAGCAATTAATGGAATTCTTTGAAGATGCTATTACTTTTGCATTTCAATTTCGATCACTTACTATTTCTATCAAAATAAGGAAAAAATTTATACTGGATTGAATTGTTTGGTTTGTTCAGACAAATTCGGGCAAACACTAATCTGCTTCACTTCACTGCTTGAAGTAATTAAAAATTGAAGGAGATAATATATGAGGGCGTCTGTAGCAAGCTACGCATTGACGTCAGCAATGGGGACAACCATCAAACCCATGCGCAATTGAGTGGTCCTCTCTTCTCTCCCTTCCTCCCTTTTAATGCTCACTTCTTTCACTCCTCAACACCTTGGCTCTCTCTCTCCTTTTCATTTTTTTCTTGCCTTCTGCATTGTTTTGTACTGTTACCACCAATAGAGAACCAAGAATATTATCTAGTTGCTACAGGTGAGCCTCTGAATTTATAGTCATGTTTCATCTACCTACAAACAAAGAAAAAATCATACACGGATTTTGATGCACTGGACATTTGAAATTCTTGATTGCCTTCTGCTCATGAAATATTGATCATGGAGTATAACAAAACTCTACCCCCAAGAACTCTTCCTTAACCATAACTCTCTCTCTCTCTCTCTCTCCATATATGTGCGTGTGTGAGTCCCGGGCTTACTCCAAGATTATTCTTTTGATATTTCAGTTGGTTCTACCTACACATGAAACATGTTATGTGATTCATTTGGTTTATGAAGATCATGGTTTTGCAAACTATTCACCCCCACCCCACCTAGGAAGACAACAATGTAAGGCAGAGAAAATCTATATACGATGTTTTAGCATGTCCAATTCTGGACAAAACTGATAAAGAAACTAAACTCTCACCCTGGTGATCATTTGATGATTTCAGTGCAAAGAGAATAGGAAATTTCCGTAAATCCCTATCATCTTCCACATGCTTATTCTGGCTTTCAAAATGGTATACTAACTTCTAATATCTATGTTTCTATAGAAGAAAATAATCAGAATTTGACATGTTTGTTACAGACAAGAAGACAAGAGGGTCGGAGTTCATCCCTTAAATGGATACATCAGCCTGCAAATTCCTTTCGAAGTGTTCTCTTTTTTCCTTTTCAAACATTCCCTTTCTGCAGGCTGCACTTCTTTTTGTCTCTCAACCTTTTTATTATACGATATAGATATAGATATATACAAACGCGTGCTAAATACAGATAACCTCATCCACCTTGTCCATTTGGCACTGAACTCAACATTCTTATAGCAATCAAGTGTAAGAAAACACTACTGAGATGTATTACAAAATTTATGTGTTTTTTTCTTTTTCCCTATTGTTTTGTCATTTTTTGGGACCAGCATATGCATTTAAGTTTATATTAATTCGACTAAATTATAAATTATGCTAATCAAGTGTCATTTCCACATTCACCAGCACAAGACAACATCATTACTTGTCCGTTTCTATCTCCAATTACCCTCTTGGTTTTCAATAAGGAGCAATGCCTCATCATTTGTTGTCTCCTTTCTGTTTCTACTTGTAATTAATAACCCAAAACACACACAAAAGAATCATTAAAAAGCTAAGGAATTTTTTTTTTTAAATCTTTTTTCTTTTAACACGCGTTCATTACCTTTCAGAGATAAAATGTCGAGTGTTGCTTACCACCAAATGAGTTGATGATTATATCTGATAACACTTGTCACCTTTTGATATGTAGAGTTCATAATTGTTTTCTTCTTCACTTTTTAAATTTTTTCTATGGTAATCTACATTCTGTCCTGTATAAATTTTTGTTCTTTATATTGACACAAGAATAGTTATGATTTAAGATGATGGAGAGTAAAAGAAGTTAAGTGTGCTGACCTTAATTGGTTGTGAATTTGATGCAGATCTAAGCATATATATACATAAACAGGCTTGATTTACTTCTAGACGCCATGGAATCTTGTGTTCCACCTGGATTTCGATTTCATCCAACCGATGAAGAGCTCGTGGGGTACTATCTGAGGAAGAAGGTTGCATCACAGAAGATTGATCTAGAGGTCATCAGAGATATTGATCTATACAGAATTGAACCATGGGATCTTCAAGGTAGGGTTATTTTCTTATTGATGTGTTCTTGAATTGTGAGGCATTTGAACTGGTTTAACTTTACTCTCTTTTTTTTTCCCATCTTAAGGGAGCAGGAGATTATTTTCCCAAACAAGAGATCATTAGATGATAGACATAGCCAAGTAAACTTATTAAATAGTCCAAAATCTAGATGCTTGGATGTATAATTTCCGATTTCCTTGAAGATCGTCTTAACCTGAAGAGGGTGTTGAAAACTTTATAAATCGTGAATTTCTATTGAAGCTTTCTGAAATATATTCTGATGAGCTACTCCAACTTATGGAATGAAATTAAAAAACATCCTAGTACATACATAGTTGCCTAAATATTGCTCTTCTTTCCATGTTTTTTGTTAGAGTGTGATGAAAAATTGTAATGGACAGACAAATGCCGGATTGGATATGAAGAGCAGAACGAGTGGTATTTCTTCAGCCACAAAGATAAGAAGTACCCAACTGGGACAAGGACAAACAGAGCAACCATAGCAGGGTTTTGGAAAGCTACTGGAAGAGACAAGGCAGTTTATGACAAAACAAAACTTATTGGAATGAGGAAAACCCTCGTATTCTACAAAGGAAGGGCTCCAAATGGCCAGAAAAGTGACTGGATTATGCATGAATACAGGCTTGAATCAGAAGAAAATGGTCCTCCACAGGCAAGTTTCTTCATTCACATTTAATTATATATATAATTCTGTATCTAGCTTTATCCTACTCGAACTATGGGACTAAACAGAAAGCCACAACCCCTCTCTCTCAAAACTTTTTTATATTGCATTATTCCAGAAATCGTAATACAATTGAACACGGCCACTTCGTATGTGCCTGGATAATCTTAATACTTACACATTCATCTAAAAACCGACGAAATTCTCTTTTAAAACAGTAAGTCCACTTGAAGAATAATGTTTACAAAGTCATCATTTAGTCATGGTCCATTTTCCCAACTCTGAAAGGTACGTGACACTTGTGCAACCATTGCATGTTCCTTTAATTACATGCAGTATCTTTAAGTATTTATGCATGATGTTTTCCTCTTAAGTCAAAAAGTCATTTTTCTTTGTTCGCAAATGAGTGCATTCTACTCGGAATCACTTTTCTGGGATGTGGTTTTCACTATTTCAACTAATCAAGATTAAAGAAACACCTTTGATCATATTGTACTTTCCGCCTACATCTACATCTTCGATCACACTCTTCTTTCCTTTACCAGACTGAAAGACAAAGAAAAAGTAAAAAATTGTAGAGTTAAAAATCAACTCCGAGTTTGCGGAGTTATTAATTTGTCTACAAGACTCAACACCTTAATGACATAATTTAAATATTGTAATTTTTATCGGTTTAATAAATGAGGTGGTTCAACATAGCATGAGAGCACATCTTGAGTTCAAGTCTTGACACTTTCTATTTATAGAACTTGTGCACATTTTAACCTTTGATGAACAAGTTTTGTTTGATCTTGCAGGAAGAAGGATGGGTGGTATGCCGAGCATTCAAAAAGCGAACCACTGGACAAACAAAGAGCATTGAAGGGTGGGACTCAACCTACTATTATGAAGAACCAAGTGGTGTAATCTCAGTTGTGGATCCTACTGATTACATGACAAGGAAGCCATCAAACTTTCCAGCCCAGAATTTCATGTGCAAGCAAGAAATAGAAGCAAAAAACTTGAATTTTGTCCATTCATCGGCTGATCATCATCAATTCGTTCAACTTCCCCAGCTAGAAAGTCCGTCCTTGCCAACGATGAAAAAACCAAGTTTGGTATCTGTACTATCAGAAAACTCTATCAATGAAGAAGATGAACAGACTAGAGTCGAATGCAATTCAAAAAAGATAACTGCAGATTGGAGGGATCTCGATAAGTTTGTTGCTTCTCAGCTGAGCCATGAAGATAGATACGAAGGCGATACTGTTTCGAGCTTTGAAGCTATTAATAATGATTCAGATTTGGGATTGCTTCTATTGCAAAGTGGTAGAGAAGAAGGAGAAAACTTAAATCAGCTTTTGAGTTCAACTTCAACTTCAGATTCCGATATTGGAATTTGCTTATTTAATAAATGAAGTGACCATAAAGGAAAAAGGGTATGTTAATTGCTATTTTCAGATATATATATATATATATATACACATTTTCATGAATATATTGTTTGTGAATGATTAAAAGAGAATTATAAATCTCTCTCTCTCTCTCTCTCTCTCATGGAGAAATTAATCACTATGGAGTATGGATTAATAATCAAGTATATATGTTTCTTCATTATTTTTTTCCTTCAATTATTTTATAGGATATTCAAGGGCAACCTAAAAGATAGGAATTCATGTAGGAAGAATTACTTGCATGCTGAGTTGAGTTGCATACTTATTTCCTTTTTGGTTGTCTTAGTGCAATACCAACATGTATTTTCCATCAGTGATGCCATTTTTTTTATAGGGAAAAGTTCCAAGAGAAATTATTTAAAGAAAATTAACCACTCTGCATTAACCTAGTTTTTTAAATAATATGTACATAGGGTAATTTGTATTGAGACTTAGGTTGTATCTTAAAACATCATTAATCTTATTAATATGATTAACCAATTACTCAAGCATTCATTTGATTATAAGTTTCAATGTTTAATTCATGTGAAATTTATCTTTAAATGGAATGGTGACTCGTTTGATAACACATATGTTGAAATTCATTGCTCGTTAGAAGAACTAATGGTTAACTAATATAACTTTCTTGCATATCAAATATATATTCTTTAGAATTATGTTTTTTTGCATATTCTGCCTTGATATTAATGACATCCTGCTTATGTGTCAAAAATCTAGTCATTGATTGGAAAAAAATATTATTAAAATCAATGTACAAAAATATGTCAACTCACTTGATATCAAATTTGATGTACATGTAGCACGATTGTATTTTTATTATCCATTTATCCTCCAAAGTTAATTAACAAGATCTTCTCCTAACAATTTTTATTATTGTTAGATTTTTACATATCTTAATGATGGGCTTTCTTAATATATATTGCTGATTTTTAATTTGTCAAACAGTGAAAAAAGTGTATTGGTTAGACGATAGTGAGTCTTGATTGTCTGATATGGTAGGCAATTTCGCCCAGAATATTTGAGATGCGAATTTTATTTGTTTTCTTATATGATCTGATTGTGATATACTATATATTACACATCTGTTTAGAAGGAAAATATAACAATATGATAAATTAACTTTGTCTTTCCTTATAATGGCCATATACAAATCTAGAAAATCTTTTAGGGTGTGTTTGATTGCGAGTATAGAATTTGCATTGAAAGAAAATAAATTTTAGACAGTTAGAACTTATTTGTATGAAAATTGTTAATTAAGGATGTGTTTGAGCCACATTATTTTGGAAGATTGTATTCTTGAATATTAGTAGATTGATGAAGAATGTGTGGTTGAAAAAGAAGGAAAAGTTATTGATGTAATGGAAAATATTATTTTATTGAAAAATATGTAGTTGAAAATGAGTAAGAGAATGATAATGATAATTTTAATATGTACCAAACATGGGCTAAATGTACTAGATATTATACTTATTTATTTTTTATTGGTGAGTAGATGAGAGACGGAAAGAGAGAGTGAAAATCACATTCCCCTAAAGAAAATATTTTTCTTGTTTTCAAAAAAAATATGGTCACATGCTCAAAAGAAGGAAAATATTTTTCTTGGAAAAAATTGTCAAACAAACAATACAAAAATAAGAAATTTTTATGAAAAATATTGATAATCAAACGCACCCTTAATATATTTTATACTAATTTTCTTATACTTTTATTGTGGGTTATTAGGTAAGAATTAATTCCTTATTTTGATGATCATTTTACCTATATGTTAGAAATCAAGAAAGGAATTAAGCTATGAAAAATTATTTTATCCTCATTCTTAAAAGTTGAGGCTCGACCGAATTCAAGAAAGAGTGCACACGCGATGCTTCATTCCAAGTTGTGATAAAGTCAAAATCAATATGTTTGATTCCACTTCATCAACAAATAAAAAAAAAAGGAGTTGTTCTTAGTTCTTTTGATTATTATTATTTTGTTAATTTTGCGAAATTACAAAAATTGGTCATAAAATTGTATTTGTTATCAAAATTATTTGTGGATTGTTTGACCCGTGGTATGGGAGTCGGTTCGTAAATATTTCCCTTTGGAGTTTGTCACATTATATTTGGTTTTTGTGTTCAACCTCATTAATTATTTTTTCTTATCAAATTGCAATCACGAACCCAGTATTAACCCCCACGTTCCCGTCGGAACCATTAAAACTGATATTAGACGGTTCTAATTACTTGTCTGTCAAGAGTTTCAAAAGTTTAATTAATCTAGGTTTATAATTTTCATTAATGTTTATCTTTATTTTTCTATAGAAGAAAACAAAACATAGAGATTTTTCAAAAAGCTGCTTTTGGAAAGTTTTAGGTCAAACTAAGAAACTTTATTAGTTGATTAAAATATTGTTAATTATGCTAATTAGTTAATTATCGACACTTTCTCCACATTTGTTGTATTAATTTTATTTATGCATGTATGAAGCAATAAAAGAAAAGGATATTCATTGAACTCACAAGGATGTAGCATAGCACATTGGAAATCCAGGAAAATTGTAGCTACGTTACCAAACATTTCATTTAGTAGTAAATTTGACTCGAACATTTCTTTTGTGCCACACATGGTATCAAATCTTCCAAAAATTCTCACATGAAGTCCAAAAAGATGGTTTTCATTAATTTGATCGTTAGTTGACCAAAAGTCTATGATCTAACCAAATGTTGATTAATGTTCAAAGGGTAAATGGGCAAATTTACATTGTGTATATAAATTAAAATAATTAAATAATAAAAAATATTTAAATAAAAACCCCACCTAATCCACCAATTTTATTAAGAGCATGTTCGGTCATGCTTAAAATCTAATTAAAATTGAAAATAGAGCCATTATTTGGTCTCACTCGTCTAATAAAGGTCAACAATAACGGCTATTTTTTTTTTTAATCCGATTTTAATCTCTACCGAACACGCCCTAAACAAATTCAAATCAATAAAGAAGAAAGCAAAGATTCGCCAAAAGATAGCAAAGAATTTGGTCGTTCCCTTTACGAAAACCTCGATTGAAGCTCTCAACAACTCCTCCATTTCAAACACCCTAGATTGTGATTAGGAAACTTTATTTTCAATTTCTTTCTATAATTCGATTTGCTATTTTTCAGTTTCAAGTTGTCATTTTGTGTTTTAGATCTGAAATTCAAAAATGATTTTGAAATCAGATTTGTTTTTGAGATTTTGTCATTGTTGTGGTGTAAGTGGTAGTGCTATTGAATGAATGTGTTGATGGCGAGGAAAGGCGATGGCAGAGATGGCAATTAGATGGTGGCGATGGCGTGAAGGTTCAATTGGGATGATAATCAGCCTTAAAGTTGAACATAGAGGGCTCAAAGGCGAGCACCATTGTCGATTCCTCTTTGTGATAAAAGTCTCGAGGTTGAGGCAATGGTGTGCGACAAAGGTGGGTGGGTGTGGCGACGTTGCTTGACTACTAGTTTTGAGGTGACCTTGGGGCTGGAGGTTGAGGTGGTGGTGATAGCGGTCGACAACTGAGTGAGGGTGGTTTTGGTTTTTGAGTGAGGGGGTTGGGAATAAGGAGATGAGAGTGGGTGGGTGTGCTTTTGTTTTTTGTTTTATCTAATTATTATTATAACTTTGTATTTTGTGAAAAAATATAAATTTACAATGCTGACCTTTTAAAATTTGGTTAAAATAAGTGAAATCATATTATTCTAGTCATCTAAAGGTCAAACTAACGGAAATCATTCATTTAGACTCCATGTAAGAATTTCTGAAATGTATAGTATCATGGGTGACACAAATGAAAGATTTGGATCAAGTCTGCTACTAAATATTTATTTGATACCGTGACTGCAATTTTCCCTTAATTATCAGCCTATGTAAAAATATATATGGAAATATATATATATAT
>CAIGRS010148120.1:0-10866 GCA_903798395.1 Fraxinus floribunda
TGAAAAGAAATATTTTTGGTTCTACCTCCTATTATTTATGATGAGAATGAATCTTTTTCTTGAATGTTTAGGCAAAAATGGGGTCGGACCTCCTGTGGGAATGATTTAGAAGATCCAAAATAAAAAAAAAATACTGGTATTTGCTAGAAACTACATAATGTAGGCAGTCAATCAATATATATTGATAAGAAATTTGATTCAAATTCAATATACTATCTACAGGTACATAAGAAATGTATTGCATCGATTCTTTTTAATAAATAGATCTGATTGCAACTTCCAATAAGAAATTGAAAGGGATCAAATATGAGAAGATATTGAAATAAGATCCACACAAGGAAAAACACTTGTCATTCGTTGGTTATTAGCGGCATCCTAAAAACGTTCAAGTCGAAATATGGCTTTCCTTTTTTACATGAGGTTTCTAAAAATTGGTCTTTATGGTGATATAAANCACTTGTCATTCGTTGGTTATTAGCGGCATCCTAAAAACGTTCAAGTCGAAATATGGCTTTCCTTTTTTACATGAGGTTTCTAAAAATTGGTCTTTATGGTGATATAAATATGTGATGGTGGTTGAGGTGCACCACTTCACATGGATTACAAATATTGACGGTTGAGGAAGACACGTGATAATTGGAAATCCTTTGACTGTATACGATAATTTGCTGTAACACCGTGCAAATAAATTAGGAAGTTCTCCAAACTTTGCATAAGGGTGCAGTTCCTAACCAATTCTTTTTGACATTTGGGTTCCCATATCTTGCTCAACCCAATAAATAGAGCTAGCAGGGATTGGCTATTACTTAGACTTGAAACTTGCAGAATTCATTGGTGTTTTGTGATGCTTGATCCAAGTGATAACTCTGACCAACATCCCAGCCCAGTGCTATTTTCCTAATAAATAAATTCATAGATGAGCTCTAGATAAAACATTTTATAACTGTAACATATTTACGATTGCCATAATACGCTCGGTACTTTCTAATGGTAACTTTTGATTGGAATTTCTTGCAAGTATTCATGCAAATATTTATTACAAGCAGTCATTACAAGTACAACTGGGATTTTGGAACGAGATAGAAATCTGTAAATTGTGTCTGTTGTGCCTGTATAATATGCATGAAGTAAATTAAATATTTAAATATTCTTACGATCCATAATGTACCTTCACTTTTTCCAGTACTTGCCTTATTTTTCTCTTCTTCCCCTCTTCGTCGTTGTTACAATAGAATAAAACTTTCCAGCTTATTTTTGATAATTTCCTAGTTTCAAGAGCTTTCTAACTCATTGTCATTGCAGTTCATTCAACGTCTTCTTCTGCCTGATATTAGTTTATATACTTGATTAGTAATTTGCCTTCTTGTTTGATAAATTAGTTGTGTAGCATAACCTGGACATTTCTGATCCACATGTAATCTGTGTACTTACATCATTGAAAATCAATTTTCCATCGTTTGATTTATTCTTTTTGATTCTTGTATTTATACTAATAACATTGACAGGTGGAGCTTGAACTAAAGGCTCAACTCTTGCATGTGGACATAACGAAGCATGTACATACTTCTACTTTCATTTTCTTTAATTTAGGATGAGATAAAGTATCAAATTGAGCTCCCACCCCTGTTTCAACTTTTCAGTTCTTTAAAACGTCTGTTTAAGATCTCACCTTTTTTCATAACACACTGAATTATTGGAATGCGTACACGGGAAGAAGCATGATTTTGTGTTATGCATTGCTAATATGTACTTTTGAAATTACAATAATCCGAACTGGAGTCTTCTACAAGAGATTAATTTTTATGTCTTGAACCAATAAATCAATGTATGATATGTTTACAAATCAAATAGCATTGGTTTGTTGAATTAGATCGTTGAGGAGAAAGAAAGCTTACCTTACCAAGTATATCAAAACTGATCATTCAGAAAACCTATATAAGATTTGTACATTATTTCTACTATTTCCTAGCAATAAGATCTTGTTTTTCGTCTAACCCTAACCAAAAATTTAAAAATCCTATTACATTCAAAGAAACAACTTAATTGTTTGTCAAAATCTGTACAGTCCATGCATATGCAGATTCTTACAAGATAAGGAATCAGATGAAAATTATCATTATCATAAGAAAATTGATCTCTCATAGAATGCTAGTATCCAGCTGGTTGATTTTTACCTGCCAATGGTAATAAATGTTGATATTCGAACATCTTGATCTATCATCTTAGTAATATCACGAAAAAGATGTCAGTAAAGTGAATACTTTAATTTTATGTGCTAATAAAATCAGCGAGACAAATATATTAAGAAGTCTCTTTAATTTCATGTTTAATTTTTTAGGCTTTATTGGTGATTTCCTTACATCACTTAAACTATTGCATCTCAAACAAGTAGCTTAGGGATTTTATTCGTTACAATTGGTCTTGAGATGGTTGCCTTGATATGTCACCGGAGTCAGACTTGGAAAGGTTTTGGATTCCACTTTTACTCTTATTGTACCATAGTTGACTCTGAGTCTTGGTTGTGCCAAGTTGTATCTTGTTGTATTTCTTACTGAGGAGGACATTCGATAATCAACAAGTGAATCATGTACAAGATCGTGGAGCTCATTCAGCAAATAACTGCTCGTAGTCAATATCTTTGGTACCTTAATTTGACAGTGAGTTATGACTATGGTTTTGTAAAATGGGGCACTAACCCTTTATTTTTGTGAAGTTAGAGAGTCACAATTAGAATTGGATGGTGCTTATGACTGTGTAGTGCAACTGTTACCGAACCTGGGTAAAGGAGGATGAGTTATGTTAATTCGACGTTATCGTAAAACATTGATTATAAGGGCGCACAGAGTAAAATGGAAGCAGATGATCGGTGTATCTGATCCAAAATAATTACTGGATCTGGTTTCATCGAGTCTATAGGATAATATCAACAGGAACTGAATGGAAATAAGGATTTCCATCACATTATTCTGAGCTAACTAAAGCTAAATATTATTAGGACAATCTGGAAGTTGGTTTTATTTTAAGCGACAATTTGATGAGATTGTGCATCTCATTAAGTATAGTACTATTTATAACTATACTAAATTTGCAAGGCTGGGTATAGGGGTTCACTCAAACTTATTATTAACGGTCTTGTGAATGACATATCAACCTTAAGTGATTGTTTGAAATGATTATGTGAAGATATATACTCATTTATGGATAAATGATATTAATCCTTTTTTAGAAGTAATTATTTCTTTGGATCCTGCTTTGAGTTTCAAGTTTTTTCATAAAAAATCTTCCACTGTGATGCTCATAATTTCTACACTTTTTTATCTGATTATTGGAAACCTTTTTTATTAAGGTTATAAATCTTTACAATTGTGTTTTGTTTTGGCTACAGTGGATTCCAAAAGAGCTTTCGTTGTTACAAAATCTCATTGATCGTGCAAATGAAAAAGGATGGAGAAAAGAATATCCTTTTGTATGTCTAATTTTAATGTATTAAACCACTCATTCTGAATTTTTTGAATGTGTATTTCTGATAGATATCTTCATTTACATCATTAATGTGCTCGCATGCAGCGGGATTCATCTTATCTTATTTAGCTACCATCCCAATCATCCCCTGAGGACAAAGGAAGGCTGTTTCATGCAATGCAACTTAGCTTCTAGTGTTGTACTGCAATTCTATTACTTCACATCTGGGAATTTGAGTCCATGTAACCAAAAGCTTGGACAGCTACCCTATCGAAAACGATCACCTAATTTCTATACAGCTGCTTTTATCACATGGGGGTTTCCCTCTAAGGTGGAACACTACCTAATGCTGTATTTTTACAAGAATAAAAGATTATCTTTTTGCAATTCTATTCAGGAATAGATAGATTCAGAATGTGTGATAGGATGGAAGCACTTGTCTTTCATTACATGAGCAAGCACTTTGAATTAGTGCCAGTCTCTAGAGTAGCTTTCAGTAAAAAATCCAGTTTTTAAAGTGAAGTTACAAATAGAAGGTAATTTTCTCCTTCTATGTGAACTTTTATTCGTAATTCACAGGCTTCCTACCTGAGCCTAAATAGACCCAATGATGGCAGGAGCTATATTTTAAGTTTTAAGGGACTGATTTTCCGAAGTAGACTTCTGTCTCTGGCGTAGCATTTAACATCTGAACTTTACATCCTAAGCACGCCAACTTTCTTTGTTGTTTCATTGATTTTCTTGAGTAGACTGCTGCGTATGGCATAACATGTCACTAACTTTAACACTCTTAAGCATTGCCAGTTTTTTTGGGTTTCACTAGTGTTGGTCAATCGGCTTAAGGATCTCCAACTTATTTATAAAGATGTCTCCATGGAAAGTTATGTCCAGATTTCCATAATTAAACTTTTGAAATTTATTTTAGTTGTAAACCGCATCTAAGCATGAAATTGATATATTCGTGCTAAACAGAAAATGCTGAGAACTAGTATCAAAGTTTAACCTGCAGATGTGCAGTTTCAACTTCAGTATAAGTTACTCAAGCAGTTGAACATCACTTGTATCCATTTGACATCTTTATTGTACATTTTTGGTTGAGAGCTGGATCCCTGTGACAACTAGTTGTAAAACAAGCAACACTTCATTGACTGCTTCTGTGCCTCTTTGATTTCTGGATCCATTTTTCTAGTCACCTGTTATGCACCTTTTTCTTAATTCGATAGAGTTTACAAAATTTGAGTACCTAGAAAGAAGGAAGCTGCTGCAGACACCATCTGAACAAGAGAAATTATTGCTTAATATTCCAAAAGTGATTGCTGAAGAACTAGACCTTGACAATGTTCCAGCTAGAGAAAAAGCTGAAGGAACTAGTTGCTCCCCACAATCAATTTTCAGAGGGAGTTCAGATGTCTCAATTAAAGATGCTTCAGGTTGGTTGTCTGAAGTCCAATCATTGCTTCAAATGTACCAAGTCCCAATATATTTATGAAAATATTTGAAAAATAAGATGAGCTTCACGGCATGTTGAAATTGTGTTCCAAGGTATCAGTTTTGATATTTCAAATATTTGCATTCCATCTCATGCTTCACAGGATTTGTATTTTCATTTTAGAGCCTGTTTGATTCTCTTTAATTGGGAAAAAAAATGAGTTTTGAATAGTATTTTTAGGAGAATGTATGTTTAAAAAGTATGAAAAAGTTTTTGGTATATGTGTAGAATATTTTATTGTGTGGTTGAAAATGATCATGTTGCGAACCATAAAATAAATTAATGTACGTCAAACATGCACTTAGTAATGGATAAATTTACTACACATCCAAGATAGGGTTCCTTAGTGTATGTTGTTTACCCTCACAAGTATAAGTTATCTACACTAGCATAATACCAATCTTCAGTTATACTCCACTCTATTGAATTAAGCGGATTACGTAAGAATTGAATTTATATAGTTGAAAAACTTCTAGTAGAATAGGGAAACGCCATCGAAATCACCAAAAATCTTTCCTTTTTTTTCTGACTAAGAACAAACCTGCTTATCATTGGACGAACAAGCTTAGATACTCTAAACTTTTATCATTTTTATGCAAGCTAACTGAGAGCTTTTGCTTGGTAAGTAAGTCAACTGAGGCTTGGCAATTTGATTTCTTATGGTTTAACTTATTACCATTTTCACCCATTTCAACCATAGATATTACTCTTTGTTTTTGTCCTTTAAATTGATATGTTTATGGTAACTAGTTTTCTCTAGAAACGCCATAACAAGTCATAGATTTGGTTGATGACTGATAATACCAACACTTGATACTGAAGTAATTATTTATTTGATTAAATATATCTGGTATATTTAAGCAATGCCTCTTAAAATGGATAATATCCACTTAAAAGTTTGTTCAAGTCTTTGTGCTGTCTCGATTTGAATCCATAGAAATAAGCTCAAGCAAAAAAAATAATAATAATAATAATAATTAAATAAAATAAAAAAATTAAGCATGTGTTTTATGTTGTGTACTTGTTTATACATGCACACACCTCCCAATTTGGTTTCGTTTGTCTCCAATAAATTGCCACCCCTTTTCTTTTAGAAAGAATAAAATCTAGTGAATGTTTAACAAAAATTGACCCACTCACTTGTAGTAAATTGTGTTCATTATGATCTTATTTTTCATTGTATCTATAAAATATGTTGTATCCATTATTATAAAATATTATAAGATAATATACAATTTCCTCCCGGCAAGTAAATCAATTTCTGTTAAGTATTCAATTACCTTCAGTGTCTGAATTATAATGACTTCCCAAACAAATTTTCAGATATAAAAAAATTGTTCCACTGATCAATTTAACTATTGGAAAACTTGGTTATGGTGTTGCTTAGAAATTTATATTTTAAGGATGAAACGCACAACAGGTGTTTCTCCCAAAAAGCCAAAGTATATTTAGATCAAATTGAACATTTTTAATATTTATCTTTGTACATTGTATCGAGAAGTAAGTTTCCAATTATCTATCTTGTCCTTGATAAAAAGGTTGAAGGGTTAACTTGGATTATGGTATAGTGTTTTTTGAGGAACCAGATGCAAGTGAGAGTGTGTTTTCTCATGAACTATTAGTTCTTAATCCTTCTATCCAGTTTTGATATGCATAGTGACTCCAATATTCTGTTACTGTTGAAAATCATCAATGGCTTAAATAAGATCCTTTGTTTGGAGAAAAAGTTGCAGTTATGTGCTCTGCAATCTTCTCATCCAGTTCTGGAAGTGCAGTTTCAGGGGCCAGGGATCTTGTGTCCCCACCCCGATATATTTTCAATGGTTTGGAAGCTTAAAGGCTCATTGCAATCTCCTCTTTCAGTTCTTTTTAATGCAGTTACAGGGGCCAGGGATCTTGTGTCCCCACCCTGAGATATTTTCAATGGTTTGGAAACTTAACGGCTCTTTGCAATCTCCTCATTCAGTTCTTTTTAATGCAGGTTCAGCGGCCATTGGTCTTGTGTCCCCACTCCAACATATTTTCAATGGTTCGGAAGCTGGTAATGAACAACATGGACACAAATTCATAGCTTCTAATGATCCAAATGGTAATTCTATGACCTTTTTACTTACTCAGTACTTGAATTATGTTTTATTGTATTTTATCGCATGCTTAATATACAATAGTCCTGTTATGGATTTTTTTTATGCGTTATAAGGATACAGTGCACAATCAATAAAAATAAGATTAGAAAAAAGATTTGCCAATGAAGCCATTTATTAAGCTAATGCCAGGGAAAGACTTGCAGTTGTGTGCTCTGCAATCTCATTTTGTTCCTGTAATGCATTTTCAGGGTCCAAGGATCTTGGGTCCCCATCCCAACTTATTGTAAATGATTCAGAAGCTGGCAGAGAACGTTGTGGAGGCTTCATGGATGGAGTCATAGCTGCTAATGATCCTGGCGGTAATTCAATCACCTTTTACTTGCTCAATACTCGGATTATGTTTTATTGTGTTTATTCACACGCTTGAAGTAAAGAAGCTTTGTTGTGGATTTTTTATATATGTCTTAAAAGCTCCAGCACTAATATTGTCTCAAGCTATCTATCTATGGAATATTGAAAAGTTGAGCAGTTGACAAATGATGTTATTAGGTTTTTTCATGGTCAATGCATGTGCTACAAGGAGCGTGATTATCGGGAATCTTTGGATATAATAAACTTTTTTGAGAAAAGAACTTATAATTACATTAGTTGCAAGGTAACTCAAATATCAACATTTGATTCAACACGTGTACCTGAAAAAGACTAATTGCTAATTAGGTAGCTTTGGACATAGCAAAACAAATTATGTTGCCAACAACATTGTTCGAATTGAAAGCATGGAAGTGAATAACCTATACATCTTAGGCACGCTCACAACGCCTACATATTGTCTGATTCTAGAATCTGTGGTACACATGTGGGTGGACCTTTTCCCCGAGATCAGTTAATCACTCTCCAACCGGCCAGTCAGCGGTTTAGTCAACAAGAAGCAAATACAATACAAGTGCTAAAGGAGCTAACCAACCAAGCTCGGAAATAGGGAAAGACTACCTAAAGACTCCTCCACTTGTATGCTGTGGGTGCTTTCCTTTTTTTTGGGTGGCAGGATTTCGATGAAGTCACTGACTCTTGAAATGTGGGCATGTGGGTGTGCAAGTGGTTATATCCATATAATCAACGGCCGCCAATAATATTTATTTTCGAGATGTAACTTTCTGACTTCTAGGATTTAAAAGGAGACCCTTAATTTGTAATATACCATCCAATGAAGCCATTTATTACGCCGGTCAAATATTTGCAGTTATGTACTCTGCCATCTTCTCATTCAGTTCTGTAATGCATTCCAGGGATCAAGGATCTTGTGTTACCATCCCAACTTATTGTGAATGATTCAGAAGCTGGCAAAGAACAATATGGAGGCTTCGTGTATGGAGTCATAGCTGCTAATGATCCTGGTGGTAATTCAATCACCTTTTAATTGCTCCATACTTGGATTATTTTTTCTTCTCTTTTTCAATATACTTGAACAGAAGCTATGTTATGGATTATTTATTTATATATGTAGTCAAAAGAACCCACACTAAAACAGTTACAAGCTATCTATCTATGGAATCTTTGAAAGTTGGCAACTGACGACTGGTGTTGAAGTATTTTTATGGCCAAGAGCATGTGCTACAAGGATACAAGCCCAATCAAGTAATGATAGACTAGAAAAAAGAGACAAGAAGATAAAATTTCATTAGTTTCAAGGCATGAATATTTGCTTCAATATGGTAATTAGATAGCTTTGGAGATAGCAAAACAAATTGTCACCTTAGGGAGCAAGATGGAACATTTACTATTGACAGCAAACTTGTTTGAACTGAAAGCGTGGAAATAAATAATAACCAACACATCTTTGACACTCATAGGGACACATACTCAACTCTTGCATATGACCCTTTATTCGTAATATTTCATCAAATGTAACAGTTTATGAAGCAGCTGCCTTGTTGGGATTTATTCCAAATTGAATAGATGGACTACTATTTGGAATCCCAACTTTAGTTTTTTAATCCTCAACTACTTATGTACTCAGTAACCGAAGCCAATGAGACTTTTAAACAAGTGGAAGAAATACAAAGTCTGGTTCTCTATTTTCACTTGTGTTACTTTCAGTCCTTCGGCAGTCACAACAGTAATAAATGATGACAACCTTATCCCAGCACCAGCATCTTAGCTAGTAATACAGGGCAAAAATGATTTGAATGTCCTAAGCCTCTAGACTGTTTTTCATTTTGCAGGTTTATACGTATTAATTTTCTATATATGATCAAATATAGCAAACTATATTTGATCTATCTTCTCTATAGTTTTGCAACCCTTTTTGTTCCCTTGCTAATACCAACAAATGAATGCAGAGGATCAACAATCTGACTTTGTTCAAATAGAGATGCAGCATTCTGAGCCACCCGTCAATGGAAACTATGGACTGATGACGACGATTGTGGATTTGGAAGAAAAGGACCCTCAAAAAAAGCCGGAGAAACTGGAGGTGATTGATTTGAGTGATGATGAATTGCCACCCCAAAACTCAAAAATTGAGGGTCAACAAATTGCTTATGGGGACCCATGCAATCCTCAAATATGGCACTATGTGGATCCTCAGGGGATCATTCAAGGTCCCTTCTCATTGTACGACCTGAAACGGTGGAGTGATGCTGATTACTTCTATCCAGGTTTTACAGTTTGGAGAAGTGGCCAAAGCCAACATGATGCTGTTCCCTTACTCGACCTCCTCCACCAGATTTTTCCCTGTTGAATATGTAGAGATGGTTAAGAAAACTTTTGAAGTCTTGAAGTCCAAGTTTCTGATCAGTTTTTTTTTTGCTCGTGAACTTTCTTCTTACAATATTGTAGACATAGAAGCCGTGTAAAAATAATACAGAAGATATCTTCATGGTAGTCGAAGTCGATTCTCAATGCACCGTGGTTACAAGAACAGTCTCCTCCTGATCCATTTTGTACTACCTCTTTGATTAGAGAGGTATCAGGGGTCTATAGTTTGTAAGGATTGTTTAATTTTTAAGTACTGCACTGTGTGTTTTTAAAAATGAATCTTTTTATCCAATTTATAGAATTGTTGCTGGATTTGGATCATTAAAAAATCTATTGAACCCTAATTGCAGATGTTACTAGATTTTTGAATTTTTTGGGGAAAAATACACTTTTTTTTTTTAATTTGATGACTTCTTTACTCGTATTGATGTCTTACTAGAGATTCTATGTCGGGTGTCAACACCTCGTAGAAAAACGTATTCTGCATTGACTTTGTCGGTTTGTACTAATACAACGTGCAAAATTTGAACATAAAGATGATCGATATCTGTTGAAGCTAGTATGGTTGTGTAGTTTCATTCAAACTTGTTCTTATTGTATATACATGTCTATTATTATTATGACCACAAGTGTATATTATTATTACATTCCTACAGACATACATGTTTGATACACAATTAGGGGAATTGGATTAATATGTATTATAACGTGAAAGTTTAGAAATCAATTGAATATCTTAAAATATTAAGTTCATATATATATATATAGTATATATATTTTTTTAATGAATATATACACGATAGGAATTTGGATCAGGATTTTGTTCAACTTTGAAAAATAAAATAATTTAATTATTTCATAAATACAACTTAGATATGAACAATAAGAGGGAAAAATAAATTAAAATTTTAAACTAAATTTTTTTTCTACAACATGAAAAAAAAACTTTTAAATCTAATATAAATGAAAATAAATAAATAAAATGTATTTAAAAAGAAAGGAAGCGATAATAATTCGTAGGGCAATTTATCACGATCTTAGCTCCTGATGCACATTAAAATGGAAAAAATG
>CAIGRS010148140.1:0-16040 GCA_903798395.1 Fraxinus floribunda
ATCTTCAACCATCCGCCAAACATAAAAGGATAAAGGTCTTATGCAGGTAGGGTTTTATGCTCATCTTTCATTAACAAGCCAAAATTTTGTTAATATAAATCAAACTTCAATATAACAAGTAAGAAAAAAAAAAAAAATCATCTTCTTCTCAAACATCTCCCAACAACCCGACATGTGAAGTATAGAATGATTACTGAACAATTCTTATTTTAATCAAAGTGAACATTTTAAAACAAAATGCGACAAATGAAAAACATACAGTAAATTTGTTTTAAAAACGTTAATTCAAGTTGATTAAGCCATCTCTTTTTATAGATTAAGATGATCCGGTAGGAATGCATATATATTTTAATATTCTCCATGTTTATATTGGATATTTTATTAATTAAATTAGCAAGCTGGAATTAACAAAAGGATTGATTTCTTGATAATCCAATTAATTAATTTCCCACTGCTGGCACATTCTCAATATTTTTTGTTACTTCTATTTTTTAGTCAAAAGAAAAAAAAAATCATTTATTTTTATTCCAAAATAATTGCATCGAAGGTCCAAAAACTATATTTCTACAACCATTATTTCCAATCTTTCAAGTTTGTAACAAGTTAATCTTTAGTGGAAGGTTTTTATCCACTTACCATTTAAGACACGTGATCTTCACATGTTTGATTTTTTTTTTATCGGATAAAATGATTGGAGACTCGATTCAATAAAAAGATAAAAAAAAAATAATAATAAAGAGAGAGAGGAGAAAAAAAATATTTGTAGAGAGGTTAATCTTTTTTCCTTTTGTTTTAATAGAAATTGATGCTATTTAAAATTGTTTCTCCAATAAAATTAGACTTTTAAACAGTATGGAATGGATGTAAATCTTTTACGAGGGACTAATTTGTTATAAAGTTAAAAAGTTGAAGAGGACTCTTGCAAAAGAATGTTGGGAATCAACCGTTACATATATAGGTCGAAGTGCTATTTTCAGATGATTACGTGATATATAGGTTAAGTCCATGCAAAAGTTTCCATTTTTCATTTGGAAGCCAAGTTCGATTCAAAAGTGCGTATAATTTATTTTATTCTTTATCTCTTCCCAGAATGCAGAAATAATGCTCTGTAGGAGGTTATTCTACTCTGGTGATTGTGTTTAACAAGAAATAAAAGAGAGAATATGCGCTGCCATTTGGAGGCAATTGCATGTAGAAACACAAAGTGAGATTTATCTTTCTTTCTGGTGCAAGTTAATGCATAAATGTAATTGAACATACCGCTTGTTGGAAGCCGGTGAGGTAAATTGCGAGAGAACACTCGTCTTTACCGGGACATACTGCCTCCATTGTCACGTCTGCAATCGCCAGGTTCACCACTAAGGCCGCAAAATTTGACAGAAACACCGTCACAAATAGATGAACTAAATTCCCCCAGTTCTCCATTTCTCTTTCTCTTTCTCTTTCTCTCCCTTTCTCTCTGAAGGTGGCTAAGCTTGTTTATATTTATATATAGTGATTTATCAATATTATACAGACTTTAAAAATAATAATGGTGCACAAGGAATAATCATTTTTAGGTTGCATGAACAAATCCTATTTCTTGAAAAAATACTGTATATACGATAGTTGACATTGACCCACCATCTCTATACTCTTGTAACAAGTTCAAACATCAATGGTATATTGGTTGGAGGAAATTAATTAATTATTTTCCATCTGTTAATTGTATATTTAAAGTAATAAATACAATTTATAAATGTCAAGTTGATGCGTGTGTCCCTGAACTATGAGATATATTAATTTTAAGAATTTCTTGGATGTTCAACAAATAGCGCGAGTCAATGGAATTTGGTATGCAATTAATCATTCAA
Source organism: Fraxinus floribunda (assembly GCA_903798395.1). Classification (NCBI taxonomy): domain Eukaryota; kingdom Viridiplantae; phylum Streptophyta; class Magnoliopsida; order Lamiales; family Oleaceae; genus Fraxinus; species Fraxinus floribunda. Next base: position 1,854 of record CAIGRS010148140.1, read on the forward strand.
AGCAGGTAAGGCAGACGGTGATACTATGATTCTATACGTTCTAGGTCAAAGTCATTTTGAGTGAGTACGACGTTTTATTCTTATCTAACCATTGTAATAGTCGTGTTACAAATCTACATTGAAAAAGATCAACTTCATATACTTTCAATCCCAATAAGAAAATATTTACTTTTTGAACTTAGCTGTGAGCTTAATTAATATACTTTAATCTAAATTGAGATAGTAGAATGTCGATCGCGAGATATTTTATCGCCTCATAAACTTGTTTGTCGAAGATTGATGCTTGACTCAACTGAATTTTTTTAACAATGATCTAACTGAAATTTAACACTATACTTAAAACAAAAATTTGAGAAAATTTTAAATTTTACACCCTTTCAAAAAATTAATGTATTTGACAAAAATATTTTTTAAATTACTTATAGTGTCCTCAACTTTATTTTATTTGTAAAGTCAAAAAAATTATTTTATTTATGTGTTGCAAAAAGTAAATTTTAATGAGAAGTACAAATTGCTAACTCAAATTTGTAGTTCTGAGTTCTCTAAGCATTCTATATAAAATATTGCTTGTAAATAAGATGACTTTATTTTTATTTTTTATTTACGCTGATAATATACATGTCGCAATTTTTGGCTAATTTTTTGATTAAAAGTTTTACAACAAATTCCATGTTTCCATGTACCAAAAATATCTAGCAGAATATTTTACTATTTTTTATTTATTTATTTATAATTAGATGTGTATATTATTGAAAAAATGCCAGCATCAACTATTCTTTAACAATTTAATTAATACAAGTTTGTTTAGTAGTTGTATGGTAAGTGACTGACTGATTTGATTAGTTCCAATAATTTTGCGTGCACGATATGTTAATAATTTCGTGGACCACTTTTAGGGTTTAAAAATAAATAAGGGACTTGTCTTGTTGATTTTGTTCCAATTTACAATTGAAATTCTTTGGTTACTTGAGAAGCAAAATCTAGAAATAATATATTTGCAATGATACCCCTCAAGCTATGGAAAATAGTATTTACACCTCAGAAACATGAAAAATGCTATTAGGTTTTCTTCCAAAGGACCCTCCACCCTTCATAACCCTACATCTCACCTCCCCCGATAAAAAGCCTCCCACGCTAGCTGCTCGTTGCATAACATTTTGCAATTGGATCGTGTATGGTACTAAGAATCCTTAGATTGTCTCCAATGCTCATGTGGATTGCTTATAAAAATTTGTGATATAAAGAAAATAGATAATTAAAAAACCAGATGAATTTTCGTTCTTCCTTTCCATTTCATATAGTTTTATTTTAAGGTAGACAAAAGAAACGTAGATGGTTGTAGATATAATTAGACATACATGTCTTTCTATTCAAATTGGTACAATGCCTACCAATTGTAGATTACAAACCATAGAATGCATTGAAACTGCCCTTACTTGTATGTGTGACGCATTCTGAGTAAAAATGTGATATTTTTGGAGATTTCCTCAATAAAGTTGAAGATGAATAATTGAAAAGATAGAATGCTGCAAATTAATTTTGTAGTGGGGTGCGAATCTTTCTGTTAGTCTTTGCATATCAATTATTTTGTTTAGACTAAGATAGATTATTAATTATCAATGTAAAGATACTTATTAACAGTTAATTAATTCAATTTATAATACATATTATTGGGTTCTGATTAGTGGGACATTGTCAAATATGTTTAGGCGTCAACATCTTTTTTGCTTGTAGAGTAGTTCGTTGAAGCAAATACTACTCCGTTTTTTTTTTTTTTTTGTTTTTTTTGTATATTTTATAAATTTCAAAAGAATCCAATGTTATTAAAGTGGTGTTCCCCACGAATAAAAAAAAAAGGTTTTGGAGACGAAAAAAATTGTATAATAGGGAGCTGTTGATTTGGAAACATCAATATTTAGGAGAAAGTCAACTGTTTGAAAGTTGCAAAAATATCCTACGCTGTGATCTAATAATTGAAGATACATGTTGAACACAACCTCTCTAATTTTAGGGATAATTGCAGGAAAACTTCCAAACTTTTGAAACATTTTTCAAACCTTTGATTTACTGCAGCTGTCATCTCTAACATTTCCAACCACTGCAGCTGTCAACTGAACCAACATCACAAGCGACGTCAGACCCAACAGTTATCTGGCGGCAGCATCGAAGGCGATGCTGGACACGACGGTGGTGATGTCGTGCGCTTTGCGGTGGTGAATGTTGCCCCTACTACAATGACGAATGTTGATGCGTAGAAAAACTATAGTGCTTCGCGCGTTCGTTTGTGTGGAAAAACTACAGCGCGAAGCGTCGCTGAAGTGTCGGAATGCTACCGTAATGCGAAGCGCCGCTAAAGTGGCAAAACGTCGCCGCTGTGACGTACCACCACATATCGCCAAGGACGATGCCGAAAAATAGTCGGAGCCACCCCAATGATTTTAGAGTTCAATTGAATCGAGTTTGGGAACGGGGGCTTCATATGAAATTTTCTAAATTTCAAGCCTCTGGTTGCAATTATCATTCAAGGATTAGATAACAATTTTAATTATTTTAATATATATTTACCATTTTGCCCCCTTTTAATTGATTAAAAATATGATCAAACTTAATTTTGGGTCAACTGATGGAAAAATTGATGGAAACCATCCAAAATGGATTCACATGCAATGGTTGAAAAGGTTAGGGGTGACGCTGCAACAAATCAATGTTTGGGGAAAGTCTGTTAATATTTCAAAGGTTTGGGAGGTTTTGCTGCAATTATCCTCTAATTTTTTGCTTGGTAAATTAGTATTATCTTTCATATAATATAATATAATAAATTTTATAGGTCGGACTTGAACCAACCAAATAAATTAACAATTTTAGTCATAGTAGAAAAAGATTCGATTATAGTATATTCTTACACTTTTCATAAATAAAGACATTGCATTCTGTTGATTAAATAGATTAGTTAAATAGGTGTGTACAATAGGTTTAACTTAGGGTCCATTTGATTGTAAAGGTGGAAAATGGGTGAAAAGAAAATGAATTTTAGATAATTGAATTACTTATAAATTGTTTTACTAGAATTGTAATTAATTGTGTTTGATTGATATAATTTTTCACCAAAACAATGTTGTAAGTTTGGTGCCCATTTAGTTTTATTTTTCATGAAAATTGTCCATTAAAGTTATTATTTCTCTTACCATTGGATCTAGAATTTGTTTACTTGCCAAAAAAAATCTTTTTAAAAATTACCATACTGAATACCATTCATTTGCCTTTGTTTTGCATAAAAATTGTCAATAAAAATGATATTTTTTTACCATTGTGTCTAGAATTTTTTTCAATTGCAAAAAAATAAAAATAAAATTTCAGTAGACCTTGGGAAAATGGTTTCCTTAATTTGGTGGAATAGGTGCACGTGTGGGGGTGGGTGGAAATTGTTTTCCATGGTAAATTTTTCCATCAAACAACAATTTTCATATTTCATGGAAAATGGAAAATGGAAATTGTTTTTCATTTTCCATGGAAAACAAAGGCTATCAAACATAGCCTAAATGTTCGTATTATAATATATTCTTCTATCTTCTAAAAAAATTGTCATTAAGCTGGTCAAATAAATTTCAACTCTAGCAAGATAAACCTCCAATTAATTGAAATCGACTCTATATTTTTGTTAAATCATTGTGACGAAGAGCCAAAGCATTGTGAAGGGGATGGCACAATAAGATGTCCATCCACATGATGGGATTGGAGCAAGGCGGCGACTTTGCTTAGAGCGTTGGAGGGTTGAGATGCCACGGGTGTTAAGCATTTCTAATAAACTAACTCAACCATGTTTGGTATACATTAAAATTTTCATTTTCATTCTTCTACTTATTTTTAACCACACATTTTTCAATATTTTCCATCACATCAATAAGATTTCCTTATTTTTCAACCACACACATCAACTACTATTCTAGAATACATTTTTCCAAAATAATGTGGCTCAAATACGTATATTTGACAAAGGCCATCGTCTAACATTATAGTAATAAAATTTTTAATTCTTGACAATAAAGAAATATTTGGATAACATGGGAGCAAATACAAGTAGAAAAGAACAAGCTGCGTCCTCAATTAAAAATTATTCCTAGTTAAAGAATAATACAATGCATAAAACATTAATTTCTGCTATATGTATTTCATTTTTTCATTTTTTTTTTTAACTGCAGAGTTCAAATCCCTTTTGAGAAATCCCCTGCCAACTCTCAAAACAACAAAATTTCCTCATGTTAATTGTTAAACTAGCATAAAAAAATCTTCTATTCTTCAAGAATTCTTTGCTCAATCTTCTGTCAGTATTTGCAATTACCATAGCCTGAGAAATGAGAAGCAGAAAAATATAAGAAACTTAAGTAATCATGTTCTATGCATACACAAATATATACATGTGTCTAGCATGGCACGCCTACAAAATTTTCGGCCGATACAACTTGTACTAGCCCCTACAATCGAGTCCAACACGGCCTAAATGTAGCCGTTGGCCTAGAATATGCCATGAGCAAGGCCATCCACGGTGCGACTGGGGCTACCGGGCTAGGCTGGACCTTTTACGTGCAGGACGGCCAGCACATTTTGACACATGTATATATACACATACACATATTTATCAACGTACTTGGATCTTTGTTGGTGATAGCTCCAGTTTGTGTGAAGTCACAATCGAAGTCATTTTTCATCGAGGCTTGATAATATGCATTCATGGCATAGGCAGCATGAGCTCGAACCGTATTAGGATAAAAGCATGCACCACTTTCTTGTATAGGTTTGCAATATTCCAAATCCAATCCGCACACGTAACCAATATTTCTCTGCAATGTCTCTTCCTTTGCCCCTGATTTGGGAACACGCCATGTTTTTCCCTTTGGTTCTGGGCCTTCTGGCATAGGTTTCACTGCCGGAGTCGGGTACGACGGACGGAAAATAAGATTTAGCCTGCCAGAGTCAATGGTATGATAGATTAGACAATATTGGACGATATTAAATAAGAAAATTTTAAAGTACGATTTAATACTGTGTACCAAATATGTAGCAAATGTACAAAAGAATCAATAAACATGCAGTATGTTGATTCTTGGCAGCGGCAGCTACCGTTGGCCTTAAGATCCCTATGTTGTACACCGGTGTCAAATCAGGCAGGAATAATCCGAAATTTCTTTCACACGTTGGCCCTGGCTTTAGATCCTCGTTAAAGAGTGCGAAAATGTACGTTTCAAACGTTCTGTTAGGCATGAGTGGTGTCCCAATCCCGGATGTTACATGCTGCACAACTTTTCTGTTGTATTCAGCTGCACTTTCAGCATCGACCCCAGCTTGCCCTGTGTCCCCTTTCGAAGGCCATCCAGTCTCGGCTATGACAATGTCAACGTCAGTAAAACCTAGGAGTTCCATTGCAGAGAAAACTGCATCCAACTGTGCATCTAGCATGTTTGCATAGGTAAGTTTTGTGTTTTCATCTAGCACCCCTGCATTAGGCCTAAAAAGTGCATAATCAAGAATATCAGCCGATGACCCAAAAAACGGATAGGGGTTAACCATGAAAGGTGAATTTGTGGCCTTAAGGAAGCTAAGCAATGGCTTGAGTACATGAGAATCATAACCTTCCCTAAACTTCCCGGTAGAGGGAGGGCTCGAGTTGGCCAATATACCCAGTGAATGCGGCGTAGAAATTTGTATCCTTCGATCCATCGACTCTCCAATGAGGGCCGTATGGAGCATCTGCATTGCTGGAACAAGATTTACTATGAACAACTTGTTGGCAGTGGATAGTACTTCATTACCTAACAGTATTCGAACTATATTGGTTGCAGGGACATGTGGTACAATGTAGGCTTCCACCCATTGTTGTGCAAAACTTAGCTTTGTAAAATGTGGGATTTGATCATTAGGCACAGTAACAGTTATGGCAATTCCAGTGTGTGAAAATGCCTTTAACATTTCAGGGTTGGCGTCAAAAAGCCTCACACGGTTGATAATGGTGGATTCTAGTAGGAAATGTGCAACATGTCCGGGGGCCGGAAGGTTGTCAGCTAGCGTCCCATAGTTCACCCCAATTGATCCATCTGCACCTGTAATAACAAACGAGGTTCAAACTAAGTCTTATTCTCGATAGATTAAATAGTATTATCAAATTATATCCAGTACAGTGTACCGGATTCATACCTCGGGTGTAGATTGATAGCAAAAGAGAAAACATGAAGGTAAGAAATTTATCCATTGCTAATACTGAATTTGGAAGGAAACTGTTGAGTGATAAGTGGGCAGAAGCAAGTAGCCATGGTTAAAGAAGAGTGTTAATGGGAGATACTTTTCTTTGTATCTGGGAGTTTCTTGGAGGAAAGTTATTGAGTGTGTTATGTGCTAAGGAATAATTATGAAATAAATCTAAGTTTTTTAACTTTTTTCTTTGCTTAGTTATCATGTCTTTTCCATTTTTATATTCAAATATTAGTAATGAGTCTGAACAAATTTAAACTAATGGTTTCTTAGATAACGTGAATATTACATGATAGAACACATTAAAGATTAAGATCTTATTTACTGTAATATTCAATACAAAATAGTAAACATATATTCTATATGAATTTGTTGTAGTTGACAAGAAATTCACTTTCTATTAAGTCGAACTCCTCAAGACATCACTTACATAATTATGTAATTCTAGTTCGGTTTATAAACCAAAAAAGAATTAAAAATAGGACTACATGAATACAACTTATTTTTTTCTTGAAAAAAGTTATTACAAAAATTTTATGGAAAACCTCAAATTACTTTGACTGCCTCCACCTACTAGTTGAGTCTGTCTCGTCATTACACGATCAGAATCCATATTGCTTATTTGTGATTTAAATGATTATTGTGTCTTTCACTATCTGACCATCATTGCTCGTATAAACAGGTTAAATTGAGAATTTTCCATTAGATTTATCCCTAGAAGTTTTTGGAAACATGTTTTTTTGTTTTATTATTTTTATTTTATTTTTTTTTTAGACATTTTCTTAATTTCATTTTGAACCACACAATCCCACCATAAAATATTTACACATAAATCCAACCATACATTTTTTCAAAAACTCATTTTCCTACATTAACCGTAGACAAACGGTGGTTAAGTACAAAATTGAAAGAAAAAATGTTAAGAACCAAAATAAAATACTCAGTATATTGGGGACCTAGGATATAATATTCTGAAAAATGTAAAGGTTGAGACTAATTTGGGCAATTTCACCTCGACTCCCTCGCTCCCCCAATTTCTCCCTGCAAACCCCAAAGTCACCTCTTCTGGTAAATTTTGAATTGATCGACAAAGAGAAATCAATGGAGAATTTCGGGGTTGCGGATGGGCTTGCACGGTGGTTTGGAACCAGTGTTGCGGCGGCCTTTTTTGCGTCGCTGGAAAGGTGCTCATGCGTCAATCTGACCACCTACGACTCCGATGATGACGACGATGACGAGGCTAATGACCGTCCTATGATGCTCACCACCCTAAATTCCGTCAATTCCACCTCCTCCTCCGCAGCCACCACCACCAACAATAATGTTATTCCTCCCTCCGTCGATACCCTCCCTGTCTGACCATTATTATCATTCGTTTCACCCATCGGTGGACGGTGATTTGTAAAATGTTTGCTGTACTCATTTGTATTACTGTTTTCTATTTTCACTATTGAATGAATTGATTTGGTGATCAATTTTTGTTGTAATTGGTTTTAAATTAGGATATTTTGATTTGATCGTGTGCATCATCAAGGAACAGAATTTTTTTTTTTATTTTTTTTTTATTTTTTTATGAAACGACGTTACCACGATGATTATGGGATTTTCTAGCTTGTATTACCCTCCTTGATGCTTTCCCTCCCCGACTGTAATCCTCTCTCTACATAACGCACAGGCAAAAATTGAGATTTTTATGTATCGAACTATTTAATGGATTTTATTAAGGGATCGAGTTTTATTGATTTTCTATTGGTTTGGAAATTAAAACATATTTGATGGATGGGCTAAATTTATTTAAACCAAAGGCAACATAAGTATTACTCATAATCTTGTTACGTACCAAATGTTACCGAAAATCACCAACTTCTGTAAGGTTAAACTGCCTAACCATGGCAGCAATTAGCACGATATTAGAAGAACGAGAAAATGCCCATGGAATCTACTAATGTATCAAAGCATGGCTACTAAACTCTGTGCCTTTGCCATGCTCTCCTGGGCCAGCCCTACGATGCTTCACGCTGTAGAGTTTCGACAAGAAAATGACTAACATGAGGAATGGTGAGCATGTGCGGCTAATACAGACGTGCATCTCTTATTGGCCTCTCTTCTCGCGTGAATCATTTTCATTTCTGGGCCAACAGATACAGACTTAGTGAATAAACAAATTGTAGAATTGTTGAATTAAGCTAAGTAACCAATTGCAAATAGTGTACCTTAGTTTCTAATTAGCTGCTTGATTACAAACTTATGGATCTGCAAAACTGGAAAACACCCGCCGAATGATTAGTCCTTGACAGTGAATATACAGCAATGTGGATGGTTTGGCTCGGGTAAACAACTGCAGTACTTCAAAAATCAACTTTATGTGCAATGAACTTGCTGCACAACCAAATTGACGGATCAGGAGACCATAAAAATCGATCATATCCATATCTCAATGATCCTGCAGCCTCGTGTTAATAGGGTGTTGGTAAACCATAATTGTGGAATGATCTAATCCGTCCATCCCATCCAGCGGTAACAATAACTAGACCCCACGCATGCGAAGTGGATGAACTCTGGCAAGAAGTCTTGAAAAGTTTGTATTGATATTTACACATTCGATACAGAACGGTCCGGGGACTAGACATGGGTAGCTTTTCCTCAGGCCAAGTTGCAGATCCCTTGGGGATGGAGTCCAAAATAAACTCTTGGCCCAAAGAGAAATGAGTCGATAACTTAGTTAAACTCTCCTCGAATTTGCTCGATTTGAATCCATCCTCCAAGTTCCCCATCTTTAAGCCAGACCAAGGTATTGCCACAGAAGCATCAGACGAGAAACATTCAAATGATCTAATGGGTTGCGAGGCAGAACATGGTTCACAATTGTAGTTCCATATGTAAACATTAGAATCATCAGACACTGAGACAACGTGCTTTCCATTTGAGGTCAATGAAGCAGAAATGTGGTTCCCAGCACCGCCTAGGCATATATAGACAGAGTGAGGGTATTAATCTAGAAAAATTGGAAAGATAAGGGAGGACTAACAAAATATTCAACAAAGAGCCCAAATCATATTATTCGCCGAGGAAATCCACCGCCGAGAAAAGCACTAGTTGCATACCTTTGTATCTTCCAATCACATTCATCCCACTAAGAATTCTAATTTGTGAATCAGCACATGTGACCAACACTTTGCTCCAGTCCTGTGGGATAAACTGCATTTGTGGAGCATCAGATTAGAATCGAAATAAAGGTTTTATTTCTTCAAGCGATCTTGCTCTCTCTATACTTTTATCTTCTAATTAAAAAGAAGGGTGATAGGCAACTGATGATAACCTGGAATCCAGTTATCCTTTTGCAGGCTGATTTCTTTTTACTGGTTAAGCACATCTGCCCTTCCAGTTGGAAGTCATTATTATTATCTTATAAAAGAGAAAAGAAAAAAGCAGTAATCAATGCGTAGTCCCTACAAATGCGTTTCAGTTTCAATGATAAATTATGGCATAATAGTAAGAGAGTCATCTGGACTTAACGAGCAAAATCAAAACTTAAGAAATATTACGTCGGGATAAATAAGATGTGAAGTTATATGGCATCATAAGAGCAATTGACCACTATTTTAAGGAAAAAAACAGAAAATAATCTAGAAATCTCTACAAATTACCTGATATTTTAAAAAAATGACACATGCCTGCAATAGAGCCAATAATACCACCCTGAACAACAGAAAGAGAGAATTATTCCATTAGTACATCCTATATTTTTGAAGCCACGATTCCAATAAAATATTGTTTGCTTGCTCGATAAAGAGGATTGGAGATGACTAGACAGTATTAAAAAGGAAAAAAGAAATATAGAACTCAAAATCTTATTCATTGTCGACTTCAATCCTATCTGATACTGTACCATTATCTGTAAACGGATTAACAATCAACAGACCTGCCCATCAGGCCTATAGGAAACAGCAGTAACTATATCTCTTATTTCAGTCCAGTTGACAACTTGACAACCACTGACTGTCCAAATCCGAACCTTTCCGTCGATTGAACCACTGATGAAGTAATCATCATTCACGGGGTTAAACTGAATGCAGGTCACTGCATACAATCAAATTTTCTTTTTAGCAAAAGGAATCGGTATGTCAAAACCAAATTTAAAGTTTTTTCCACAAGCCAAATATTATCACATAACTATATGCACCAGGTTACACACCATAATCACTATGTCGAAAGACCTTGAGACACTGATCACATGCAACCCGCCACAAACGAACAGTTTTATCAATTGATGAAGAAAGCAGACACTGCAATAAAATGGAGTAATATATAATATCATTCATGTCCAGGCAATTTCAAAAGAAAACCCTACTTATTTGCACAAAGGAAACCTACATTAGTATTCGACCAAGAAAGATCCACAATGTCTCCACTGTGACCTACAAACACATGCAGTGGCCTCTCCGAAATCTGGAAAACTTTTGGAGGAAAGATGATACATGCCGAATCTTTTGGTTTCCTTAAACTCTTCAGTTTGTTAGTTTTATATTTTTCCTTCATGAGAGGTGCCAATTCAGAAAGATGGTTCACTGAGAAGTATATGCAAGATTGATCTACATCCGGAATATCAATATCATTTGATCTCTCATCTTCCACCACTTGCCAAATTCGCACAATCTTATCTTCACCAGCACTAGCCAGGTATTGTCCGTCTAGACTAAATTTCATAGTAAGGATTGACCCTTCATGGGCCTCAATATCTTGTCCGGTGAAGAGTGCTGAGAGTTCTTTAAACATTTTCCGTTTAAGGCGAACCCTAACTCTCTGAACCTTGGTCCCCCGAACTCGACTGGAGCAATTGGATCTAGAATTATCAGCTCTCCCATTCCCACTTGTTATGCACATGAAGGAATGAAATCTACTCAACCAGCGAACTTTTACTTTATTCATTATTTTCGAAATATTTCCATTAATCTCAAATTCTGTCTCCCCAGGTAGCTGAACTGAAGGAGACAGTCGAGTAATGTTCTCAAACTCTTTGGATATCAACAGTTGGTCCAACCCAGCAATTGCAACAGCTTGCTGCTTGCCATCCACCACCAAATCATCAACATTACACTCGCGTCCATCGTTTAAATTCCCGTTTCTACAAATAAAATTTTCACTAGGAGTCACTTCTCTTACTAAATTCAAAATATCAGTGGACCAACTAGGTATACAAGAATGGATAGAAGAAAATTCATCTTCAAAAATTGAAGTTCTTAGAACAGTCTCGGTACTTTCCAGTATTCTATCAATATCTGCTCTAAACACACCGCATCTACCATTATCATGTACATCAAAGGAACTATTCCCTTCTAACCTATCTAAGCTCAATTCCATCCATCTAATGAATTTCCTACGACGCTCCCTCACACTTCGAGGACTCCCTATCCACAAGTCATATTCACAATTATTAGCCCCAGCATTATCAGAATCAGACTCGGAAGCTGATGCGATGTGCTCAGGTGCATCAAAGAATCGAGATTCTTTATCCTCGTCACTTAAGCTATCCATGATTTCTTGGGTTCAACCCATAAAAAACTGAAACCCCACGTCAAGAAACCAAAACTCTAAGCACTAGGCAACGCTGAAGTAGTTATCCCTTCCAATATAAACCCTTCATGAAAAAGGACAACAGGTGTAAGATCAAGAAAGAAATAGTAGACTACACAAAACATAAGCCCAAGAACGAAGGTTGAAGTAAAACAATATATAAATAAAAAATCTAGCATTCCAGTTAGAACATAAAAATAGAAGTTCCGACATGGATCCCAATCCACACAGATTGAACCTGGTCTCTCATATAACACAATAGAAAGCAAATATTATTTTCCTTGAACAACATAATACGCATAAAAAAATGACTCGTACTTTTCTATCACCGGAATTGGACAAACTCCCAGGTGAATTTAGCACAAAAAATGGTAAACCCATTATCAAGATAACGACATTACGGACTCTTGAGATGCAAAATTGATTAAATTTCAAGCAACGAATAGAATACGTTAAAGAATATCAACAAAATATAAGCAGAACCTCAGGTTTCAAATTGAAAGAAAATATTATATTTTTGTCACGTGGTTTGATTTGATATCACGAGATTGAAGAATGAAATCGCAGGGTTCCCTTTTGTCGATCTCCTCCTCTGGAGAGGAAGCAAAGGAGTGGAGTGACCATTAAAAAGGGGGGAAAATGAATAAATAGTAAATTTATAAAGGGAAACGAGGTTAAATTCGGAATGTAAAAGGAGAAATTGAAATGGAATAAGCATAAAATTCCTTGATGTCCGTGAATTGATGGGTCGAGAAACGAGATTTCGAGAATAGCAGATTTTCTTATGCGGGTCTGCCGGTCTGGTCTCTTAGTACGTAACAGTACACTCTATTCCATTTTCCACTCCTTTTTTTCATTTCACCTAATTATAGTTTTACTTTTCCCTTCGATTTTCACTTCCTCCTTTCATCAATTCTTAACTCTCCCAACTACCAAACATCACCTTTAGCTTCATTAGCATTTACAATTATGCTACGCAAACAGGCTGAAAGACAGGTTTATTAATAAGGGGACACGTGATTGGATAGTTTGAAGGGAAAAAAAAACACATCACTTCCTATTGAACATGTCCAATGAGCATTATTCTAGCATTTAAGCATTAGTTTGATGGTTATTATAAAAAAACGTTTTAGAAAAATAATATTTTGAATAGTGATATTTGAAAGAATGTATGATTGAAAAGTAGAAAAAAAAATTAAAATGGAATTCACATTTATTACGCTCATGTTAGGTACCGATTGAAATTCAGATTTTAATTTAAATAAAAGTTAACAATCAATTTTAACCACATATTTTATGGTACACAGCTTTTCAACTACATATTTTATCAATTTTTATCAAAATATATTAAAAATTGATTTTAATTCATACCAAACAAGAGCTGAGTAAGAGGATCATTTAAGACGATTGTGAATATTTTGACCATAACTTAATTTCTCAATAATACTTTTTAAAATTGGTCTACTTTTAAAAAGTAAACTATAATATATTTTTTTATTTTTGTAAATGATTTAAATAGATATATATAAAATTACTCAAAATTATGTTACTCTAAATTCATCTACTAATATTTATTTTCATTAACTTATTTTTGACCTTTTTATATTATTTTAGAATATATTTTTAACCAAATCCCTAATATTCATAAAATATCATATTCGATTAAAATCAGAATAACAATGAAAGAGATACCATTAGATCAAATTCATATAGACATGGCAATGTATGAAGAAGAATTTGAAAAATTGAGGATTGTCTTTTATTGTGGGTGGGATTAATTTCATATGCAAAGGATTCCTAATTTGTGTTTGAATTATTTGATGATGTAACTTTTGAATTCAAGTAATATCAGTAAAAAAAAAAATCATTCCGAATTATTTGAGTTTTTTGTTGGTACTATCTTTTCTTTTCTTAATTTTCTTGAATTGAAAACATTGTTGGCTCTCTTTTTGCTATGATTATCAAAATAAGAATTTAAGTTTTTTTTTTTTTGTTGGGTTTATGTTTTTTTTTTTTTATCTTGATTTTCTTGAATTCAAAACAATTGTGACTAATCTACAGGGATTATCAAAACAAGAAAATAAAATTGACAGTGCATATTGATGGGAATTATTGAAAATATGAAATGATTACGAATAAATTATGATGTGATAGAAATATAAAAAATGACTTGGATGTATCCCTCTTCTATTAAAAGAGAGAATACATTGGTTACTATTCATTCAGGACGTATTTCCATTTTCTATTTTTCCCCACTCTTCTCCCCATTAATTAATTGTTTTTTCACATTTTATCCCTCTGGAAGGAGTTAATTGTCTCTTTCCATTTTATCCCTCTAAAATGATAATGAAATTATACAGAATTGGTCAG
>CAIGRS010148203.1:0-12368 GCA_903798395.1 Fraxinus floribunda
ACGTGTGCAATCATATAGATAATATAAACTTTAATAAATTTTAATCATTCGAATTCGGACTAGGAATAGATTCGGGTTATGGTTAGGATAGATTTGAATTGTTTTGGAAAAGAAAATTATATGTCATAACTTTATCGATTGTCAAGAACGCATCAACGAAACTAAATTACAAATCAAAAATTAAGATAGATAGTAATAGACGGATTCAAAATCTAATACAATCGTCCATAATTTGATACAAGAACACTTTTTTTTACTGCTTTCCAATAATTAATTTAGAATAATCATAAAAGTCAAATCTCTTTTGTGCTACATAATTCGAATTCCATACAAAACTAGTAAACTTTAATTGAATTTATTCCATGTGGGACGATATTATTAACTCATCAAATCTATTATTTCTCAACGATATCTATGCTTACGGGTTTTGCACGAACAAGTACGTGCATGATTCTTACAATAGAAAGAGCAACAAAACAATTACAATAATTCAGCATGACATAGATGATGAGGATATATTTACAGAACACACAAATTGTGAGCTTTGTAATGGAATCTCTCGTGCGCTAATCTCTTTATGTCCAAACTTCTGCGGTTTAAACAATATTTAAGATATCTAAAACAAGCAATTGACAAATCAGATTAAGGCTGCATGCCCGAGGGTAAACATGTATCTACACATCTTGACGATGACATTATTTTTAAGGGACTTGGTCCTCCCCTACTGAACGAGGAGGCACTTGCAAAATATTATAATGAACTTGCTATGTTGGATGAAAGCAAAATACGCACGAGAGATTCCGTATTTGGGGATGAATTTAAAAGGTGAGAATATAATCCACTTGAAAAAGTTGAAAGGAAAAAATTACCATTTTCGGTGAATTTAGACCGTGGACCGACTATTCAACTCGAGGATATATCAATTATTGAAGAAGAGCATTAAGATGATGACAAACTAACTACAAAGGAACTAAGCGAAAAAGTCATAATTAATGATGATGAAATCAACACACATTCTTTCGATATTATCGATTGTTCAACAATTGAATTTGTGATTAAGCTCGGAGATGAAGAGGTCTACATAGTTGATTTCAAATCAAATGAAATAGGCAAGTCATATCGCATTGAAGGAGGCAAGGTTAAGATTTAGAGAATCAATGAAAAATGGATAAAAAAAAAAAAAAAAAAGCAAATTAAGCAAGGTAACAAATGCTTTCTTCAGAATTCTATGATACAAAACATCAAAGTCAAGTTAATGACTATAACAAGCACTTATTGGGAGACAACCCAATTTTCTTATTTTTTTTTATTTTGCTTTTTTGATATATGATTAGTAATTTTCATCGTTTTTAGTAGTACTAGTGAGACGCACGTGCAAGGCATGTGCCGTAGTATAGTTGACTACGTAATAACGTTGACTGATTTTTGATTAATTTTTGGAGACAACACTAATTAAATCTTATTTAGCAAAACTTTTTCAATAGAAAACTTGAAAGTTACAATGAAAAATACGAAATTAGAAACAAAATGGGAAATTATTCATCATAAACAACCAATATAAATCAATTCAAATTTAAAAACGCCCATACAATAACAAACTACCAAGATATTGTTGTTTATTCTTTCTTCCTCAATTTTCTAGAAGTACAAACCATTAGAGGCCTTACATATCATTGCATTAGGTTAATAGTCAACACCAAACTTCATATAACATGAATTCTTATATACACACAGTTGAGTTTCTTCAGTAGACATAGCAATGAAATGAACTGAGTTGCAAAGAAGGATTCATATAGCCCACTAAAATTTATAGAGCGCGAGGTTTAATTTTTTGTTGTTTAAGTCTCAACTTGCCTATATAATTTTGGACATTGTTTATTGTACTTCCAATAAAGTAAACCATGTCGCAAATTGCTTATTCATTGGTCTGAAAGTTCAAACCAATGAAAATCGATTGCTTGCTCAATTTCAAAGGCAACCAATGCACATCTTATATATTAACTGCATGATAGTCGCTATTCCAAGTTGAACCGCAACTTATCGTATCCAACATTTATCTTATGGGGTTCAGGGCAATGCCCCCAAGTGTGATCGACCTGATCGGTCAAGTTGCGGGGGTCGAGGGGGCAGCACCCTCTCGTGGGGGTCCAAGGGCAACGCCCCTGGCGGTGATCGACCTGACCGGAGACACGGTCGTATTTTTTACATTTTGAGTCAAAACCAACCCACGGTTTCTATACAATTCATTCCCATTCAAATTCACAGAATTCCCAACAACTCTTTGAAAATTCATCATCAATTTCATTATTCATTCATAGCAATAAATACTAAATCTGTAAATTACAAATAATTTTTAAGAACATACTAAAAGCTCAAAAGTCTGAAATCTTGAATTCAAATTTACTTGGGCGCTGCATTACAAAGCTCATACACCCATTGCACACTGGCTTGCTCTGTATTGCATTTTAAATTATCACATAAAAAGCAAAACACATCAGTACAATTAATAAGAAATTAAAATTGGAACGATTCAAAACCAGCCAAAGAAGACACATAGGCAAAACCAAATGAATAAGCCAAAGAGGCACATAGACAAAACAAAATGAATATAGTACAGTAAAAAAAAACCTCCATCCTTGGCAACAGTGTCGATGTCATCTCTAGTGGCCGAGATTTTTGATGCCTCATTGTTCTTCTACTTTTGGCGTCTCCATTGCTGCTATTTTTCCTGCGATTTCTCGGCGGTTGTATTGCTACGGTTTCGGGAACTCAAATCTCCAAGATGGTTGGAGGAGAAGCGAAAGGGAAGCTCAAAGATTTCGGGGGCCTGCTTCAATTTGATGGTTTGATTGCCAGATTTTGAGAAGGAAAATTGAGGGTTTGGGGAATGAAATGAAAACGGGCAAATTAAAAGAAATGGAAAATTTTGAAACAACGCCGTAATGGTTGACGATACGCTATTGTGACACATGTCCAAAAAAAGTGGCTCTTTTATATTGTTTAAGATAATCTTCATTTCCATATTTTTCTTTAGATTGTGTTTGAGCTTATTATAAAGTGTTCCATGTTATAATTGATTTTCTAATTATTTTGAAGGAGCATGATACCTGAACACTGTATAGAGGAAAAGACATAGCAAGTGAGCAAAACTTTATCCATCCACCATTGTCAGTACTCTTAATTTTTATATATTACTTGTTATATTTTTAGACATCGGGGGCAATGTTTGTTATAAGTTTGGGGGTGAAAAAACCTTGAATTTTTATTGGTTCGTGTGCTTGTTCGAGTGCAAAAAAAAATTAAAATTAAAAATAAAAATAACATTGAGTTTCAACTTTATTTTTATTTGTGTGTACTTGTGTGAGTTAGATAATTTTGTCTATTATGATGCATATAGTTGGAACTATATGTTAAATTATAAATAGTTGAAAGGTTACATGCTAGGATTGATTTATGCTTATTCATGTGAAACTTGATATTTTTGCACACAAGATTTATGTTTTGTATCATGAAAGAATAGTTTGACTCAAAATTTGAATTTGTTGAAAAAAAAATCTAATTAGCGGACCTTAGATGCTAAATCCAAATAACCACTTAATTATACATCCTTAAACCAATTGTATGGTAATTTGGGGGTGATCGAGTTATTGTAGGGAGACATTGAGATAGATATTGATTTCACGTGTGTTAGAATTTGAGTAGATTGTCTAAGGCCAATAAGATGAAAATATTAAATTAAAGGTTGATTTTGAGAATATGTGTTTAATAGGTGGTATTGCACTAATCATTGTATGAAAAAAGGTGAAAAGAAAAATAAAATTGTCTTATTATAAAACTTCTATTCGTAGCTTTTAGGACTCGAGTAATTAAACATGCAATCGTATCTAGAATTTGGTACCCTATTGTCATCTGACTTGGGAGTTATCGACCAAAAACTCACTACAAGAGTTATTTATAAAACTTAATAGAGAGAAGTCTGCATATAAAATGAAAGATAGAAAAGGAAAAAATTATAATATACCTATTTTAAGCCCCCCAAACACTTATTTGAGAGACTTTAAACCTTTGACAATTGATTATTAACTTATGGTGTGTTTGGTTGGAGTATGAAATTTGAATGGAAAGAAAATAAATTTTAGTCAATCGAATTGCCTAGAGCTTATTTGTATAGAAATTGTTAATTAAATGTATTTGATTGATTTAGTTTTCAATCTAAAAAATATTATATTTGTCTATTTTTTATTAGTGGGTAGATGAGAGAGAAAGAAATAGTGAATTACCAGAAAAAATAAAAACCACCTCACCCTAATGAAAATATTTGGCTTGTTTTCAAAGAAAATATGGTCACCTGACCAAAAGTATGAAAATATTTTGTGGAAAAAATTGTAGTCAAACAATAGAAAAGTAGGAAATTAGGTGGAAAAACATATTTTTCATGGAAAGTATTGGCAATCAAACGCACCCTTAGCTGATGGAGGTTGAAATAGTAAAAAATAAGAAGAATTCTCATTTGTTGATGTGTTGAGTTGAAATTAGTAAGATCTAACCAAACTAGAGAGGGTGATGATTAATATATAAATTCAACATTAGATCATACCTTAGGGAAAAGTTAAATAAATAAGTTTTGGGGTGTGAATCTCATGAGAGAAAAAAAAATAATAAATTTGATTATCGAGGGTCAAAATTAAATCTCTTTTTAAATTTATGATATTTGACATGAATCTTCACACATACACGTCGATTTTGCATTGGATAAGTAGAAATTAATTTAGCATTGTGACTTTGTAGAAGTTTATAGTTTGAATACATATATTTCTATCCTAAAATTAAAGGCAAATTATCTAACTATGCCTGTTTAAATTTTTTGTTTAAGTTATGTTATATTTTATTTGAGGACAAACAAATGTTCAAATTTGGGGGTGTTTGATAACTGTATTTTGTACAATTATTTATGCCATTAAATTATAGTATTTGTTAATGATTTGGATGAGTTAGTTTGATTTTGCGTTAATTATTTTTATTAGGTTGAACTCAGTGCAAATTGGTATATTTGGAAGAAATGAAAGAAAAAGGCGTAAAAACGAAGGAAATACAAAGTTTGGGGGGACCAAAGTATAAATATTCAATAGTTGATTTCATAGTACAAAACGATGATTGAATATTATATAGGATCAATTGGATGCAATTGGGGTCAACGGAGTTTAATATAGTTAAAAATATTTTATCAAATCAATTTTCAGTCGAAAAAGTTATGATCAGGATTTTTAGCCTCAAGACCCATTTTTCTGATAGCAAATGTTCGAACTGGAAATATAGTATTTCTAGAAGAATTGTAGCTTTCCAACTCACTTTGAATCACCTCAATAGGATATCAGGAGAGAAAATTATAACCGAATACCAAAAAAGCTTAGAGACAAAGCGAACGCAAGGTACCAAAATTTTGACCCGAGAGCCATTTGGCTCAATGGTGCGTGCGGGCCATTTTTGTTGACGAATCAACAATTTTCTTTCACGATTCACACTCTTTTGGAACCCAAATTGAATGCGATTTTGACCTATTATCTGGCTCTTATAAATTCAAAACAAATGCTACATATTGAAAAAAAAAANAAGGTACCAAAATTTTGACCCGAGAGCCATTTGGCTCAATGGTGCGTGCGGGCCATTTTTGTTGACGAATCAACAATTTTCTTTCACGATTCACACTCTTTTGGAACCCAAATTGAATGCGATTTTGACCTATTATCTGGCTCTTATAAATTCAAAACAAATGCTACATATTGAAAAAAAAAAAACCACGGAACACTGAATTAAAAACCAGTGACCAGATAGTGCGAAATGCGCTGCGAGGCTCTGATGTTTTTTAAAACCACGAAGCGTTTTCGGCGCAGAACGAACATCATGCCTTTTCATACACAATTAGATCGTCAAATTCATCGAGAACAAAGAGGCCAATCATTATATTCTGAGAGATGAGATCAAACCCTAGCAAGGAATTGAAACCAATTACATTAAGATTTTGCAGAATTCAACCTTAGGTTTAAAGATCAACATCTTTTCAATTATTTCATGACCCGAGTGATATTTTTCTATTATTCTTCTTGTAATTTATATATTAATATGGTTGATTGTTTTCGTAAGCTCCCAAGCAGTGGAAGGAGCTAGGTCTCTGGCCGCATGCTTGTTGAAGAATGAGCCGCATAAGAACCCTTATGTTTTTGAGGTATTGGATTCTCACGAATGTTTGCGTTACTCAAGCCGACGTTGAGCTATATCCGTTTTTGTATTGAATGAAAATGAACTTTATGTTATTTATTTTTAATTCAAGACTAGTAGATTAGTTTATTTCTTGATTAATTTTGCATACCCATTCCATTATTTGATTAATTGACCACCAATTAGATAATTAGTTGCTTGTTACAGTGTTGGTAGACTCACAATAAGTTTAGAACGCAACAAAATTAACATACATACAATAAATGTTCAGAATAACATTTATTGCGTATGCAATCATATATATAATATAAACTTTAATACATTATAATCAATCGAATTCGGGGTAGACTTGACTCGTGATTATGATAGATTTAATTTGTCTTGAAAAAGAAAATTATGTCATGAATTTATCAATTGTCAAGAACGCATCAACAAAACTAGATTACAAATCAAGTATTAAGATAGATAACAATAGGCGAATTCAAAATCTATTACAATCATCCATAATTTGATACAAAAACACATTTTACCGCTTTCTTAGAATTAATTTAGAATAATTATTAAAATCAAATCTCTTTTATGTTACATAATTCGAATTCCATAAGAAACTAGTAAACTTGAATTGAATTTATTCCCTATGAGACGATACTCTCAACTCGCTAAATTTGTTACTTGTTAACAATCCCTTATGCTGGTTTCTCACGAACATTAATATATGTTGACAAAATATGACTGGTTCCATGTTCCTATACTGTCATGGTAGTGGCTCAGATTTTTAAGAGCAGTTTCATGGGAGTATCTTATGTTTGTGAACTACTTCGAGGCATGGAGACACGGAACTCTAGAATACGTTGACAAATGAGTATTGTTCCCTGAATGAATTTATGCATCTTGTCTTCCTTCTAATATATACATGTTTCGCGCGGAAAGTCGGGCCTCACTAACAATTAAGAGAGGGTTCAGACGATTGTGTAAGGAACAGACCTTTTGAGATAAAGTCCCAAAAATAGGTACTTTATTGATGAAGATTTAAAATCGATGAGAAGCGAAATGCCTCCAAGGGATGCAAGCACACAGAATAGTTGAAAGTTAAATGCGATAAAAGTAAAACATTATTGATGAAGATTTACAATCAACGAGAAGCGAAATGCCTCCAAGGGATGCAAGCACACAGAACCGTTGAAAGTTAAATGCGATAAAAGTAAAGGAAATGAAATTTACATATTCTATGTTCAAGAGTGTTTGATTCGGGGTCCGTTTCTTCTATGCCTTCTCTTATCTTTTATACTCCTCTAACAGTTGTTGTCGTGGAACCGCCTGAAACTGCTGATCGTCCTGTAACTATTCACGTTTCTCATCATGGCTGACTTGTCATGGAACTACCGTTCTAATTGCTGTCATTACTTTTACCATTGAACTGCATGTAACCGAGATTTTTTGGATCATGGGACATGATGAGATTGCCCCTTAACTGTCTTAGTAACAATCGCTTAATATAACAATTTGCCCAGATCCTGGGCGTTTCGCATGCTTGGACGATAATAACGCCGTCGTTCTGAATATTCATAAAGTGTCATATTCGCCTAGTGGGCGATGTTGGGTCTCCGCTATATAACTCTGTCTTGGGCTCTTTACATGGTCTCACTTGTACCTATCCTTCGAACTCTCTAACTGGGCTTCACTCTCTGGGCCATTTAATCAGGCCTCATTTTTATGCGTCAACAATTACCCCCCAATATGGTAAAATCAATATCGATTATTAATCTTATACCATATTAATTCTTTGTATCTCCCCACAATACTTAAAATCCTAAGGAAGGGGAAGAATCCTAATTATTACCTTGTTTGGTGGCGACCTTATTCATCCCAACAAGTGAAATATCACGCCACTCTTATAAATTAAAGAACACGCCACTTCTTAGCGCCATTATACCCATGTTGCGCCTCTGTAAAACTACTGTTCATCTTCTTGCTTCTCCATTCTGGTACTTACACTCCAATACCCTTGAGAAAGTTGAAACATGTGATAAATGGCGACTTCAGAGAACTTCCTTAGTTTCGACGACAATCAAGAACTTCTCACTAGACCATACATATCTCCAATTCCCCTTTCATCAGGCAACTCTGACCTCAACGAGTTTTACCTAGGTCCATCATTTAATGATGTTGATTTTGTGGGGGCAAACCGCGGTGGGCCAGTTGTTTCCATGTACTCAAGATCTCCCTTTTCTGAATCATTTTTCATTAAAGCCAATACGAGAAAAAGGTATTCGCACTTGGCCTAAATTTGATGCTACTTTTCATTTTTGGCATGTACGTATGGTAAAATATGGCCCCACCAAGGTAATTTTTTATCGCATTAAGATTTCTGATTTATTAGAAATCGATCTTCGTCCCCTGACTTATGACCCGTGCTTTTTCCCATTGCTTTGAATTTCAAGTCTTCTGAGTATAATGCTTTTATCTTCCCTCTTGGTCCAATGTCCATTACTCTAAGGAATGTTGGTGCTTTAGTTAACCTTTCGCCCCTGGGTGACACCATCTCCCCTACCCTTTTGGTCACTGGTGTTGCCCCAAAGTTTGACAAGAAACTCACTGATTCCTATTCGGGCATGCAAGAACTTATAAGAACACTACCACTGAACCAATCATGCTAAGCGTGTGGCCTTCCTTCAAGTCTGACTCTGTAAATATATCCTTTGTGTGCCCAGCATGAAACCTTCCATGCCTTATTTACCTATAGTGCATGAGTTAGCACATGGTAGGCCCCTGAACCTTTGCTCATTGTTCCTAGCTGCCTTTTACATAGGCATGGCTTCTCTTCAATCCCAGCTGCGAAATAGTGCATCTCCTACTAGCAGTGGGCCTTTTTGGCTTGCTCAATTGTGGTTGAAAACATATTTTCCACAGCTTGGTGCTTCTCCCATTCTGCCTAGATCAGTTAGTTGTTACGGAATATTTATTAATCAACCGAGCCCCATGAAAATGTCCAGTAGGGAGGTTATCACGTTCTTTTATACCTTGAATTCCATTCCTTCTTTTTTCTCCTTCGCTGCTCATCAAATTCCGATTTACGTGCAGCCTTCTTCTACCATGAATAATGTGAGCGCTGTTTTGCCCATTTGCGTTCAATTTTTGATTGGGAATGAACTGTTCCATGATATTTTGACTGGGATAAATGCTAAGGCCGAGGTTGAGATATATGCTCCCCAGTTTTTTGCCCGTCAGCTGGGTTTTAGCTATACTTGGCCTGTTCCTCCATGTTTCTCCAAGAGCTTAACAGACCGCTTTTATACTATAACCAAAACAGAGGTACGGGCCATTGATGCTCGCAATGTCTTTTTGACCCAGGGCTTCTCTATGGCTCTTTTCAACTCTACTTTTTTCACTCACCCATTTTTGATCGATTCTAATCGGTGATGAAATGCAGGTTATTTACAACTGATGTTAATCGCACTTTCCACTTGCTGGAGAATCCAGGGGCTTCTTTTGTTTCTCCCATTCTTGCTATTCCTCTAACCTCGAAGAGTCCTGTTTCTCCTTTAAGGACCCCTCATGCTCGCGTCAAATGCTCCGTAGCAAATCCTGCTCCATCTGACCATTCCTCTATTCAAACTGACACAACTAAGGATACCTTCAGCCGCAAATGGCTAGCTTCAGCTTCACCTAGTTTGTCCGATGTCTGCATTGTTGAATTGTAACTCATTACTCATTATCGTTTCATCTTTTCAGAAATTCCTGTAAATTTGCCCATTGTAGAAAGGCTTTCTAGTTCAGATAAAGGGAAGTGTCCCCAAATGGTTGGCTCATCTGGTGTTATACCCCTAGTCTCCCAAACTGTTGACGCGATATCTTTTGCTTCGCCTTTCATCTCCACTTTATTTACTGTAATGAGAATACTGACTGCTTACATTTTCTTTAAAAGATGCTGATGCCACCTTATGGTCCATTCAGACCCTGCTTACCTCTTGGGAACAGGTGAAGGAAAGCGCTACCTTTGGCTTCTTCAGCTAGTCGTCCTTTTGCTTCATCTATTGCCTCATCAGAAGAAAATATGAATGTCCTCAAGAAATCGTTGCTTGAATATGTTGCTTTCATGGACATGGACATCAACCGAGACAGTGCTTCTAGCCAAAAGGATAAATTTTAGCAGTTGAGTGTAAAGATGGCTCAAGCGCTTGAGCTTCCCTCGCTCAAGATTTCGATTGACTTCAAGCTAACGTCGAAGGTTATTCATTCTGAAATCAACTCCTTGGTGTCCAGAAATGTCGAGTTGAAAACCAAACAGGCTCAGTATCTTTATGCCTCAAATGAAAAGGAGTCTTTGTTCTAAGAGCTTGAGAAGGCCAATGTTCATTTAAATGACATTTCTTCTAAGGTTATGATTGAAAATTCTTTGATGATGAAGCTGGCCGCAGAAATGAAGGAGCTCGAAGCAAGGATGGATGCCTGCAAGGCTAGGCTGGCTGCTAAGAAGTGTGCTGTTGCTCAAGAGGTTGACAACACAAGCCTTTGGTCGAGCAATACACGAAGCTGGAGGTTGATGAAAATTTTGTGATTGAGCTATCGAATGCCTCTAATGAGCAGGGCGATGAGTGGAGGAGGCTTAGAGAACGGATGCGCTCTGTGTGGGGCAAGTTGTAATTATGACATCTTACAATTGACATTCTTTTGTAGGATGATTTTGTCCTATATTTTATCAACAATATTTCCCAAACTTAATTACTAACCTTGTGCCCCGTCCTCGTACGTTTCTTTTAGTTCAACTTCACGTAGAATAAGACTCTTGACTTTAGGCGTCTCTTCAGGATTTGAACTTTCAACTTCGGTTACTGCACATCTGGCTATTAGCATATGGTCCCTTCATCTTCAAACCTCTATAAAGCTACGTGTTTGTTACATATTCACCATCTTCGTCCTTATTCTCCAGCAAATTACTCTCTTGCCATCCTTTGCAGTATTCAAATGATGGGTCTTCTATGTCCAGGAGATCAACTGTTTCCTTTTCCAACTGAAATAACTCTTTCTTTTTTCAAGTTCGCCGTCTTTGATATAGGAGGTATAGGAAATGTTTTCTGGTCAATAAATATCTTCTCAGCACCTTTCTATTTATGTTCTCCAGTAGGAGATCTTGATGTGAAACCAATTGCTTGCTGCGAGTGCTTCTCAGCCTTTTCGCCTATCATTATAGCGATACATTTAGGAAGGCGATGAAAGCTGATTCACCCTTCTTTTGTAGTAGTTGATATGATAAAGAGTAATTGACAGGAGAAATATGGTAGCTTACTTTCAATTGCGACTTATAGGCCGTTTGTATTTTGTATCCCTCAGTTTCTAATAAGTACTTGATAATAACAGATGTACTTGAGCATACAACTCTCTTTTTTTATTTTGAACTTGAACATCCAATTTATTTTACTTTACTTGTTTTGACAACGTGGTGCATGCCTATATTTGTTCACTTTCCCATATGGAAGGAGCATACTTTTTTAAGTACTTACCATTAATAAATTTTATATGCTTTGTGCTATCTAAATCCTCCAAATGGTAAGCTCCATTAGGTAATATGCTTTTCACTCTATATGGTCCTTCCTAGTTAGGTGACCACTTGTCATATTTTGGATCTTTGCTATCCAAAGGGAGTATTGTTTTCCACACCAAATCGTTCAAACTAAAGGATTTGGGTACGACCTTTTTGTTATAGAACTTAGCCATCTTTTGTTTTTGAACCTGCAGTCTATCTACGACGTCCAATTTCAACTCGTCCAATTCCAACAAACTTTGGGCTAATGATTCTGCATAATCACCATCACTTAAATTGTTTTGCAAGCTTACTCTAATTGACTGTACATTGATTTCCATAGGCAGCATTGCTTCTTGTCNTGTTTTTGAACCTGCAGTCTATCTACGACGTCCAATTTCAACTCGTCCAATTCCAACAAACTTTGGGCTAATGATTCTGCATAATCACCATCACTTAAATTGTTTTGCAAGCTTACTCTAATTGACTGTACATTGATTTCCATAGGCAGCATTGCTTCTTGTCCATAAGTAAGCTGAAAAGGAATTACTTTGGTACTTGAGCGTTGTGATGTCCTGTACACTTATTTAGGCCATTAAATTAGAGTATTTATAAGTAATTTAGATGAATT